>VDFB02092086.1:0-10313 GCA_007258455.2 Sequoia sempervirens | reverse complement strand
TAGCTAGTAAGTTAATTTTTATCACAGGAAAAAATATGCACGGGAATGTAACATACATGGCATAACCAATTTCAGTTGGAAATAAGAGAGCAGACAAGGGGGAAAAGTTAACTTGTAATGGCATATTCCAGATGCCAAATTCAGTTGCATTATCAAAGGGGCCTGAATATGCCAGGTGTCAGCAGTGGATTAAATCTTCTTCTTCTCCCTTTTCCTTAAAATGTAATTGTCAGTCATTTGAAAAGGTTCTGAGAGCTGGAATGGGAAGAGCTTTGTAAAAGGAAAGGACAATTTAGGTCTGTTGCTGAGTTGTTTGCTTGTGATTGTAAATCTTTTATTACGAACATTGTAATGCTCTGATGTGAATTATATGAATATATGCTGATCTGTATAACTGTCCCCAGCCTGCAATGTAAACAACTTCTTTGAATAAAATAACCAAGGGTTATTACATTCTTCAATACTCACTTGCAGTGTTGAACTATTTCCTGTGTTAGTGTTTGCTCAAGGAGTAGTATAATTTCTATCATGGAAGATAGTTAGAATGTTTACATTGTAGATGGATTACTAAGTAGAGTTGTATGATTTGGTCATTAGTAGGTCAGGTTAATGTAAGGCAATAACATTTATTTGGAATGAGCATCAAGACATGTTAAATGTTGTGATAGAAGTGTTCACATTGTTGGCGTTTCAATTCACACCTCTGAAATGCGGATTAGAAACGGACAGCTATGCACAGTTGAACTGCTCTTCAAATTAGGAGGGGAAGCTCCCTCTTCGCTGATGATGCTTAAAAATGAATACTAAACTATTGCCAATCTTTTTTATTCTCAGCTAAGAGTACAAGGTTATAAAATTCTTTGCATCTTAGCTGAGGTTTTCTCTTTTCCAACTACAACTACAACTAGGCCTAAACTATAGACACTTCTAACAACTCAAGTAAACTCAGAGCTTGAGAGTTAGAAGTAAACGAGGAATGATTTGATTAACACAAAAGCTTAAATAAACTTACTTCCAGATCACACCTGAAGACTCATTGTACTTATAAGATGTAAGCTGAAATAAAGATTATGCAAGCAAAAACACATAAGACAAAATATTGAAAGAGATTGAGACAATAGATTAGAGCAAAGTAGGCCTTAGATTTCCTTCCTCAAATTTCCAACAGCAATTACAATTCTGGGACAGCAGATTTGTAGCAAAGACAGGCTTACAAATTAGCTTACAAATTAGCGATCAAACACCAGATTACACCTAACACAAATTGAACATTAATTGAACAATAATTTGCAGCAAAGGTAGGCTTGCAAACTTGCTCTTACACAAAGTGAACAAACACTGAATGACAAAGTTGCGGCAAAAGTAGGCTTAGCAATTTGTTATCACAATAATGGTTAAGAGAGAATGGGCAAGGCTGCCCTTATTCATACACAAACAAGGAGTAGGTAACCCTAAAATCTCCTTGCTTTAAGCTGATTAGACTTGCCAACTCGCAAGCTTTATTTCTAAAACTAACACAAGACAACTAACCACCCGCTAAAAGCAGGGAAAGTTCCAACTATACATTTGATTTTTCTTCATAATACAAATAATAGATAAGCATGAATGAGAATAGCAAGTTTAGCTTGGAAAAGGCATCAAGTTAACTGTTGCTTTTTGAGTTCTATTCTTAGAAAACATCGCTGCCCCAAAAGGTGACTTCAAACATGATAATTTTGGGAAACTATATCCACCAAAAAGCTGGGAGAATATTGCATGTTTAAAAACTTGAATTTTGACTGTGAACACGTCTATGTTCAGAAAAGTTTTGCACAAACTGCTGAAAATAAGTTGCTGATTTTTCTCCAAAAAAGCAGATTCCTGGAGAAAAGCTAAGGTCTGGGTTTTGTAGATAATCACGTTCTGAAGAGACCTAGTTCATCAGATTTTGAAAAAGCTGAAGTTTTCCTAAAAAGGTGCTGAAAAAGCAGATTTTTGGAAATATAAAATTTCCCAATCTTCAAGAGGATCAAGAAGTAGATGGACCTAGATCGATGAAAACTGAAAAAGCAGACCACCTGTTTCTGAAATGCAATGTCCTAGAAGATTGGACCATGAAAAAGCATGCCTCCATGCTTCCCAATCTCTAATCCACGAAGAACTTTGAAAAAGCACTCCGTTTGAGCCTCCAAATCTTGATGAGAAGAAAATTCTATCTTTCCTCCTCTGGATGCCAACTTGCAAAATGTGAAGAATGAATGCCAAAAGCCTTCTTGAATAGAGTTTGAAGATGAAAAAGTGCTTTCTTCACAAAGCCCTAAAATTTTGAAGTCTATCCATGAAGATAAAAACTTTGGATGCAAAAATATGAGTCTGTTTGCATGTGCAACGGTGAATTCCTCCTTTGTAGGGAAAAAAAGCACACGTGTGAAGACACGTATTTGATGAAGTTTGACAAAAACATACAGATTCAATGACATCATCAAACACGTAAAACTTCAACAATGTTAGCCATTTTTCTTCGTTTTTCAACTTTTGCTTCTAACGAGGCTTGCCTCCGACTTCGACGAGATGACAATCTAACGCTGCCAATTGATAAAATTTGTTTGACCATGGCAATCTCATGTTTGACCATTGTTGTAGTGATCCCCAGCTTCATACCGACATCTGACGTCATCTGATTGTGATTGCATGTGCTCGAAACTGCCGACGAAGATTGAACTGGAAGCAAGGCACGTTGGGATCAAAAAATTTGTAAGTATTGAAACCCCAGGCGCCCTGACTGGACAGGGGTGCCCAGGGTTCCTTGCCTTAGCCAAATTTTCTTGATTTTCAACTTTTACTTTGCGTGTTTCCGCTGGATGCCAGTGACCCCAGTTTGACTGTCATTTCCCGCCAACCAATGAATAATAGAGACTGAAAGGCAGTTGATTTGGCAAGCCTGGTCTTAATAGAGATGAATTATATCCTCTGCCAACACAAAACACTACATTTGATTGATTTTTTGAGGACCTGAACTGGGATGACGGGGGAGTTTGATGAATTTTTGAACAAGGCGAAAAATAAACTAAGTCATGAAAACCCAGGCACCTCTCCTTGACAGGGGCACCTAGCATTGCCAGACTTAGTCATTTTTTGATGATTTTCATATTTTCCTTCAATTTTCTTCATTTTTCGTTTTGCATGCTCCTGTTCGATCTGCATTTCCCACTATTTGACGAATCTTCAACACTGGATGATGAATCAATTGAGGAGCTTGAACATAACTGAGATGATCTCTTGCTTTTCCTAGCCCTAAAAACTTCTTTTGATTGTTCCTCTGCATGACTCAATTGAGCTGATGAGGAAAATTACACGTTTTTCGAAAAGAGGGCAAAAATAAACTAATGTATGAGATGCCAAGGGCACCTAGCATTACCAGAGTTCGAAATTTTTTCACCAATTTCAACTTTTTCTCATTTGCCTCCCTTGTTCACCGTTTTGCATAGTTGCCAGGAGACTGGTACTGGTACTGGTATGGGAGACTGGTACTGGTACCTATACGACTTTTTTTGAAAATAGGAGACGGGGTACTTGGAGACGCCATCTTTTTTTAATATAAATACAAATTAATAAATTAATAATTTTTAAAATATATCATGACATAAATTTTCTCACGTTATAATTTTTAATGCTTTTAAATTTCACGGGAGATGCCAAAATTTTCGCCGGGAGACGTTAGGAGACTTGGGAGATGGCACGTCAAGTTTCCATGCTCCTGGAGGCTTTTCTGGAGACGTCTCCGGTACTGGAGACGCGTACTAGTCTTCGAGATGTGTCTCAGGGGGCAGCAGATGTGTCTCCCGGCAACTATGCCGTTTTGTGTGCATCATTCGCCGTTCGTTATTGTCTGTGCAGCATTTGAAACTTTGAAATCTGACACTTGGCAATTGACCTTCCTCCATTGATGACTTCGGAGCTCATGATTTACCTTTTGAAAAAGCAAAATAGACCCATTAGAGAAATCATGACCTTTTGACGATTTTGACTGGACCAACCTGATTAGGAAGTATTTTCAACCAATTAGAATCAGTTAGAGCCCTCCAAACAAAGATTCTATTTTTAGAAACCTTTTATTTTCAGAAAGTTTTGCCAGCATCCATTTGACAACAAACCCAAAAAACCTTGACTCAAGTCTATTTTTAGAAATTTTCTAAAAAATAGAAACTTTCTATTTTTAGAAATTTTGATTTTGATGACCATTTTTACAAGACTTTTTACTCTTTACAAAATGCCTTAATGAAGCAAATTTTTTGATTAGGCACAACACACATGGCATTGTTAGTTTGTAGCCCCTAATAGGCATCGGTCTGACTTTGGGCTTTTCCTCCTTTCTAAGAAAATATTTTCAAATTTACAAATGAAAAGCCATTTTGTAACTTTTTTATAATTATTCTCATACTTCATACTAGAGTCTTAACGATGACAAGGAATGAGTTGGTTATGTATGCAATTATATGAATCCTTATCCATTTGTATGAAGTTTAGTATCTGCTAGGCATTGTGATGTAACTTTGTCTGATATTCATATCCAATGTCATTAAAGGGTGACCCCCCTAGGTCCTATGGAGCCTAAAGTGTAGAGGAGAGTAAGTAGAAAGCTTATCTTCTATTCGTTGGCCAACCTCCCAGTGTCTTTGACCATAAGGTTTGGTTGATCTTTAGAAGTTACCGATGAATTAGTTGGAAGGACAAACACTAGGTTTGAGTCCTAGCTGGTCCATATGAGTTCTGGCATAACATGTGGTATCAGAGCTAGGGTAGGAGTGCCAAGCACCTGTAGTGTGGCTTAAGGGGAAAACATATAGTATGCATTAAATATGAACATTCTAACAAATATGATAAATATGTCATTAAATATTTCAGAAGACCAAAATCATTTCAATTTTAACTTCCATCAAAGTTATTAAATGCCAATTCCCTAAAAAACTTGTCAGCATTTTATAGCAGAAAAAATCATTGCAGGTTTTGAACTAACTGCCATTTTTGGTTTGTGTGCACTTGAAGCATGCTTGTTCAAATTATAGAGAATTTTCTGAGAAAAGCACGTTGTAATGGGGTATTTTTTGCATCCATTGTATTGTATGCCAAGTCTAATCTGTGGTTCCTTGTTTGTAGCTATTGTATCATACGGAATGGCATAGAAACAATTGCTGTTTTGTGATTACTTTTGTTCTTTTATGAACAAGTGCTTTTATGGTATCTATAGAGGTGGGGAGGAGGATGATTGATCTCTAATTCTCAAATTGATGTAGAGTTCAAGAACCTCAAAATATTTAAATATACTGCTCTACTTGATTAATCAAATGGAAGTTTTAAAAGAGAGATGTTTTAAAATAGGAAAATAACATTCCTGGAATAAAAGAATCCACATAATATGAACTCAAGAATTTTACCCTGGAAATCCTCAAAGAGGGAAAACCAGTTTTGGTAGCGGCAAATGCCCAACTACCTCAATAATATTCATGATATTACCAAGTACAATGAGTTGCTATGGATGCAATCTGCCCCTCACTCCATCAATGGCATAAACAATTGTCTCAGTCCTTATTTGCACCGATGAACCAGCTGAGTTCTTATTTTGATCAATTCAACATGTAATGAATCCCCCCATGTGTAAAGACATACTTCCCACTTATATTTATAATTGCTGTTTGTGCTGGAGAGTTATCCTGGGCCCTAGAAGAAAACCCCTTGGAAACTGGAAGTGGAAATTTCATTTTGTATTATGTTTTGCATTGTTGGGGGTCTTTCTGTGGGTGTGGATTTGACCCGGGTCTTTTCCACATTTATGGGTTTAAATCCATGGGCACAGATTCATCCCTCAAAGTAAAAAATGACCCTGCAGAATTCCAGGCTGTTTTTGTTCTTGATCTCTTCATGGATTCACTTTACTGTTAAAAAAATTACTTAATCAAATTTCTTTTTGATCCACACAGATCAATAATAGACCTATTGCTGCTGATTATGAATCTTAAATGGAAACCAATGAGCCTTGGTCCAACTGAAATGTGTGAAATAAATTGCCTCTAAGTGTGTATAAACTCTTATGTCCAGTCAAGGACTTGTTGCAAAAAGATAAAGGGTTTGTGGAAAGAAAAGAATCAGGCAACAAAGGGAAAGAAATCTGTCAATTATAACAAAAAAATCCCTTAAGACATAAAAAGAGACAAACTCAGAAATATAAAGGGGCAGCTCATCCCACACAATGGCATGTTGGATTCAATAAAAGATAGGAAAATACAATATTTAATCCATATATCTTCAAAAATTTCCAGTTTTTCATTATCCCATCAATACTTTAACCTTCTGTCCTTAAACTTCATTTTCCTAATCAGCTAGAAGTTGTTCCCCTCATTCTAGCTCACAGAAGACAATTTTACTGCAGTTATAGTTTCATTCCCTCTCACCTGCATGAATGACATCTCTAGTGATGGGGAAAAGGGCATTCCAATTCAAAGATGGAAAGAGAAAATTAACTGCAACAAGCAAAATTTCAAACAAGAGACAAGGATCCTATGAAACTAATGCTAGTGGAGAAACAAGGGAAAGTATGAGAGTATAGCATCACCTCTGTTTTGTAGATGTTTATAATTTTATTTCACAAACAGTTTTTTGATTTTTTTGTTATAGCATTTATATTTGCGCTTTTATCATCATTTTAAATGCCTAATTCTTTGTATGCTTCAAAAATGACTTGTGAATAATTTTAAGGCATGCTACCAAAATCAGTACGTAGGGGTCTAAGTTTGTGTTTTGGACACACAGATTGGTCCCTTTTGGAGTCTTATTTTGTACAACAGTAAATAGAAAGCATTTTACACCAATGATTTGATGATTTAAAAAATTACAATGGTAAAGGAGTCCTTAAAGGTTGACTTGGCTAATTTTTATTGTTAGCAGAATATACAACTTTTGCCAAAAGTAATTTAGTATAGTTTCAAACCATTATATGAGAAAACTACAAAACAATAAAAGTGCGTATGTTCAGCTCAATACAAGAAATTAGAAAAGCTAGCAGATAAGCGAGAGGGTAATATAGCAATTTAAATTAGTTAGTTTTGTTAAAAAGATATGGTCAAGGAAACCGTTGCAATGATAAATAGTCGATGTCAGATAATTGTGAGCAAACATCGTAGAGGAAAATTGTTGTGGGAAAATAACACAAAATTGTAGTGTGCAAATTTTATGGTTCCATGATTTTAAATAAATTTAGAACAATTTTTTCTTTTTCTATCTTAGGTAACATATGCTTTTTGAGGCCGATGTCCCATGCACATCCTCTGAATCTGGGCTTCTCTCCAGCAGCCGAACATTTCCCTATATCCCCACATAGTAGGTACTTGGTGATGTTAATGTATTAGCAGCTTCGGTAGCTCCTTCCAGCTCAGCATTTTCTCGGAAGACATAAATTGAAGATAGCCGTTGGCTATTCAATTTATATTCATTGCTTTGTTTTACTCTCACTTCATATTGAGGCCGACACAAAAGAATTAGAATTAATTCTTATCTAATATTTACCAAGGCCGACATATGTTATATTGTTTATATTGAGGCCGACTTTATTAAATTTCATTTTGTCATTTGCTCTGGCTGACCTTGATAAGCAAAGAGGCGCAACCTCACTAAGATGTATATATATACACCCTGGCTCACCCATTGTGTGGGACACAACAGAGTTCGGTTATGATAATCAGCGAACTTCATATAGTGCGTACCATTCAGTGCAGTTCAGCTATTCACATAAAGTTCAGTCAGGTCTAAGTGCGAATATTCCAGTTCGAGGATTCCATTCAAGTGTGAACTCATCTGGGATTTAATCATCGAAGTTACCAGATCTGTGATATCATTCAAATGTGAACCTGGTTGAGGGTTAAGATCAAATGCACCAGTCGAGTGATGAAGATCATACAGTGCGAGATTAAGTGCAATATATCATCTTGTATAGGACGAACTCTTCAAGGGCAAAATGCGAACTTTCTCCAAGAGCAGATTACGATTTTCTATAAGTGCAGATCAGAGATCAAGTAAGAGCAGATTATTTGATTGTTATACAGCCATTGTTGGTACTGATATTGGCCTTGTGTGTGGCCTCTTTGTAAAGAGACTTATTGCCATTATTTTATATATAAGAGAGATCTTTGTTGCTGGGTTTTTCTCCCTCAAGAGGAGGGTTTTCCCAGGGTATATGCTGTGTTATGTTGTCTGATTTTGAATTATTTTCTGTGCACTAAATCTGATCATTTAAAATCAACATGGTATCAGAGCGGGTCTGTGGAAAGATCCGATCAGATCTTGAAATATAATTCGAAGTCAGATCTAACGTCTTCTACTTGAGCAAGTAGAGTACTTCTGTGCGGGATGCATTCTTTGGTCCTTTCAGTTCAGAAAAGTCCAGTTTTGTCATCTACGAAAGGAGCGCATCATCTTGGCTCTCTTCATGAGTTTACTTGAGTCATATTGTTAGCAATCTGAGATCAGAGAGTTATATGCGGTGATCTCACCTTCCGGGATCTGTTATCTAAAAGCACATGATTATGGAAGTCAAGAGCTCAACTATGTCAGATTGTGCTGCCAAGGGTTGAAATCAAAAGGCTGCAATCAAATAGAGATAAGTATTTGGTTCCTTTCTTTGTTTATATTCCTTTATGTGAATCTCAGTTGTGCAGATCTGATAAAGTCTTTCGAGTGATGATCCTATCTATCTCTAACAATTTGGGTATTGCTAGTAAGCATGTTGCATAACCTAGTGGATTGCAGTTGGAAACGGAGTGCATTGTAAATTTGAGCAGTCATGGGCCTTGTTCAAATTTAACCTTGTCATGAGTCTGTGCTCGAGTCATGAAGGCTGTGGATTGATCTGAGTATAAGAACAACATACCGTGTTCAATAATTGCATTCATCAGAATATCAAGGAAGATAAGTATTCTGTGTTTTGTTGAAATCACCTTTCTAGTTTGAATTACAGTTACTTCAGTTAGTTGGATCTTAGGAAAGAGAGTTAGTGATTTCTCTTGAGTTGTGATCCTTTGAAGACTTCAAATTATCTATTGTGAATTGGTTCATGCTAATCATGTAGATCTCTGAGTGTGACTTTGAGATGAAAAAGAGAATTGCATTTTCGATTGTGATAGGTTGATCACAATGATGTCATTCTCTAATGCATGAACTGTGTGAGAGCCTTGAACTCTTGGAGAGAGTTGGTTCTACATGCTAACCGCTTGATGCATTCAAGAAATCTGTAGTTGTGCAGATTATTCCCTTGTTGTGTTGAGTTTGGCACTCTCGAGAGGAGTAAAAGATGAACGAAAGAGTTATATCAAAAATTATATAAAGATAAGTTCTTGATCTTTTGATATATTTCTCTTTCAGGTTGATTTATTTATTCATGTTCTAACATTGTGCATAAAAGCTTATGTGTTCATGTTATAACCTGTGATTGTAAACTTTGTATGATTCCAGTCTTGTTATTTCTTTGGGTAATTACAAACTGTTAAGTAATCTCTCTCTAAAATGCTTGCGGGAGCAAGAAGGTGATGAGAAATTGCTTAATGATGAAAAGCTTGAGGCATCTTGTGAGGAAGTCATGCCGACCAAAGAAATAATCAAGCAGCCTTGGGACTGAGCTGGTGACCAGAGGGAGCTCACTTCCAGAAGTCTCCTTTGCAATCTTTGGAGCAAGGATCAAGAGGGAGTCTTGTAACTCACCGAGAAGAAGTGAAGATTGTTGTATTAAAAGGCTCGGTGCTAAACCCTTAGAGGATCCCTTCAGTTGCTGAGATCATAATTGCTCAAGATTGTCTTCTGGATTTGTCATTGGTAGCCCCGCAAACCTATTCAGAATAGTGAGATCTGAGATGAGGTCGAGGAGGACTATTCTGAATTCTCTTCAGTACCAGAGGTGTGCACTCGAAAACATTTATCTAAGTCAAAGTGTTGCAGGCAATCTTGGACGAAGAGGTCAGAAGGTTGATACAAGTGCCTGAAGATTTAGAGGGAGCCTGCTGAGCCTGAAGAAGATGGTAATCTTGCTGCAGCTAGTTCAGATTTGGTGGATCCTACGTTGTACAGACAGCTGATTGGATCCTTGATGTATCTAGTTAACACTAGACCTGATATTTGCTATGCAGTGAGTGCACTTAGCCAGTTTATGTGTGATCTGAGACAGATACATCTTGTTGCAGCTAAACATATCCTGAGATACTTGCGTGGCACAGTTGGATATGGGTTGAAGTATACTTCAGATGTAGACTTGAAGTTACTTGGTTTCACTGATTCTGATTGGGCAGGTTGTG
>VDFB02092085.1:0-25071 GCA_007258455.2 Sequoia sempervirens | reverse complement strand
GAAAACCAGCAGCTGTGTACAAGCCCCTTTGAACAATATTGTGCGAAGTGATTGAAGGACGGTGACTGCCAACTCCCATTATTCGATTTTTGAAAGTCTCTAGGTTGAAAGAACCCAAATTGGTATCAGCCAGCTTGCTCAACTTCGAAGTGAACTTTGACTCTGGCAGGAAAGGCTTGCTCAGCTTCTTGACAACGGCTTGCCTGGATGCACCATTGCTTTCTCTGCCAGTTGCTCTTACTTCAGCCATCCTGCAAAACAATAATCAGCCATCAGCAATTTAACTTAGAAAATAAATAAAATACCATGCAGGGGCTGCCAGTCGACTTTAAAAACTTTGAGAAGTTGCAACATCATATCTCATTTGCAAACCTCACTTCTCCTTCAACAAATTCGAACTTTCAACACTTACAAAGTTTAAGTAAGCTTCAGCAACTTCAAACTCTTGGGAAAATCGCCCACTTCACTTCACCAATTAAACTCTTTTAAATTCGCACTTAGCAACTTCAAATGACTTAGCAAATTTATAAGTTGGCTGCAGCAACTTCACACTTGAGAAAATCGTCCAACTTCAATCAGCAGCTTGCCAGCACTTGGACTTTTAAATCTCAGCCTTCAGCAACTCACTTCAACTTCAAGTCGCACTTCTTTAGCACTCAATTCAGTCACTCACTGCAACTTAAAACTCAAAGCAAAATTCGAATGTCTTCAGCTGTGAAAAGAATGAATGAACTTTCAGCTCTTATAGCAAAATCGAATTCTAGAAAGAGGCCAAGTTTAGCAAACTCATTAAATTTCCACTACTTCTCTTCAAGAATTTGAATTTCCCTCCTCTGGCATTCGCAACACTTGTCACCTAACGCCTGGAATCTTGACCTTCTAGAACTTCAACTTTGACTGGCGTATTTTCAATTCTCTTTCTAAAATATTTATTTTAAATTCACTTTTTGACAAATTTCATTCACCAGCCGGAGCTTTGTCATTTAAATTTTTAATTTTGTCTCTGACTCTAGAAAATTTCATCCTGTGAAGAATTTGATTGAATTCATCTAGGCAATTTATTTCGATTTCATTGTCTGAAGCATTTTTTTATCTCTCGAAAACACATTTTATTCACTTTGCCTTAGAAAATATTTTAAATTTCCCTTAGGAAAATTCCACAGTTCAAGTGCCGATCAAATTCTTTATCATAAAGGCTTTGGCGGAGTGCAGAGGACTTTAAAATCAACTCCTTGTCAACAATCTTCAATACCCAGAAGAAAATTTCTTTCAGAACTTGTCGAATTCATGGGTATACAATGAACGGGTTCATTTAATTTTCTTAAATTTTGAACCTTAGAAAAAAATAATTTTCAACAAATTAATCCATTTCTTCATTCCTGTGAGTACTTTGTTGCTCTGTCTTGAAAAATTTTAATCACCCTTGCAATGTTGGCATCCTCTGATTTCTCCACTGGCAATTTATTCATGCTTAAGGAAAAATTTCATCACTTCATCCAACTTAGGCGTAATTTTCCTAAGGAGGAAAATTTTGTGCCTTAGAAAAATTTAAAATCACTTAGCACATTTTGTACTTTGAATTTTTCCTTAGAAAATTTTCATTTATCTATCTCCAATTACTTATTTTCCTGTGAAAAGATCTTAGCACAACTTGCTTTTAGAGAGCCACCACCTTCTTCATCTCGGCGCATGTTGTAGGTCATGGAGAACAATTTTAATTTCAATGCCTAGTATTTTTCCCATTCAAATTTCCATCACCTTGTCTTCAACGCCTAGCAATATTTTAACCACCTTATGCATCTTGGGCGCATTTAGCACCTTGAGGAGGATATTTCACTTTTAACGCCTTAAGCTCTTCACTTTTTAAATTACCTTCACCTTGGCGCATCTCATGTGTCATGGAGGATAAACTTCACACCTTAGTAATTTTTTCCTACCAACTTCACTTTGCTCAACATTAACGCCTTGGTAATTTTATTTCACCACCACACTTACTCTTTACTTGGCGCATATCTCCTAGGCAAGAGGATGGGCACATATCATGTGTGAAGAAGGATAAACTTTCAACGCCCAACATGTGACCTTTGAGCTCCCTTGTTTTGTCCTTACATGCCCTCATTTGGGCACATTTGAGCATAGGAGGAGGATAAAGTTTCCAATGCCCCTTTGACCTTTGACTTTCTTCCTTAGCTTGAGCACATTTTGGCATATGAAGAGGATAACACACTTGACTCTTTGACTTGAGAGGTGGGCGCATATGACATGTAGAGGAGGATGAAACTTTGCCTTAGGAATTTTCTTGACATGCTATTACCTTGAGGGCGCATTTGGCATAGGGTGAAGGACAAAACATCTTTGACCTTTTGACTTCCTCTTTGAGCTTCTTAACATGGGCGCATTTGGGGGTATGAGGTGGATATCCTCATTACTTGAAATTTTTTTATCATTTTGCTTTTGAGGGCGCATTTTTCCTAGGGAGCAGGATGAAGCTTGTGCCTTAGAATTTTTATGCTTCTACATCCTTTCTTGGGCGCATATGGAGGTAGCAGGAGGATATTCAAATGCCTAGAAGCTTTTCTTGCTCTCCAGCTGAAGTGGGCGCATTTTCAAGGTGATGAAGGATGCATTTCTACACTTAGCCATTTTCCTTCCTTCTGCCAGCTTCCCTGTGTCCTGCTATTTATAGTAAGTCCTCTAATTTCCACACTTCTGAAGCTCAGATTAATTTGAAATTTTAGGCATAGGACCCTCATGACTTTGTCAACCTGCTCACACTGCCATCTTGAGCTGACCTACTATTTTTAGCCTATTTCTGAAGGTGACTTACTATTTATAGTAGCGCACCTTCGAGGTCTTCAAACTCATTTGACTTGAAATTAGATGGCGTTCTCCTCATCGAATTTGACACGCCCATTGACACTATAGCGCTGTGGCGGTTTACTAACGGCGGTTCACGGAACGCCTTACTGTTATAGTAAAGTGCTCAGAATTACCTTCAAATTTTACCGTTGGATGGCGCTGAAGATCTTTGATCAGCGATTGGGATACACGTTTTTAGAAAATTCTGACTTTTTACCCCTCTTTTTGGGTGCATTTTGGAAACCCTAATTTGACTTGCATGCATATCAAGCGACCTCGGGTTTGATACTCATTGCGCCGTCTGTTTGTGGTTACGTCGCATTTGGTAATTCAGAATGGGCCGGGTAAAAATATTAGAGATCCGCGAAAACTTATCATCTCGCTTGCATGTCATGTCATGCGTGAAGCTCTTGAAAACCCTGGAATCACGTCACCAAAGAAAACTCTAACATGCAAACCCTAAAATAATAGCCTCTGAAGGCTGAACTCTGAAAGTCATTGTCTCATTTTGCATGTTACACCATCGCGTAGGTCTTGAAAAACCCACAAGGAATCACCCGACATGCAATGAAAAACTCTATGTATAAACCCTAAAATTTGCCCTGGAAGCTGAACTGCTAAAAATAGCAAGTTGTCCGTTTTGGCTCAAAATTTGCCAGTGAGCGGCTTGATGTGTTCTGAATGCAGTGTGACTGTCAAAACTTCAAAAAATGCTGAAGGAACACCCTGAATTGCACACTTACTAAAAATAGTAAGTTGTCGAAATCTGATGAAATTTAGCTGGGAGGTTGCTGGAAGCATACTGACTATAATGTTAGTCTCAGATTCCAATTCATTCACTTTATTTGACTTCAAATTGACCATGAAAGTATAGACCCTAATTCTCAGACTTGGCCAAATTTCATGTTTAAGCTCGATGACAGACACATCCCCGGAAAGGCAGACAACAGAAAGAGACTGAAAGAGAGAGAGAGAGACAAAACCAAAGCCAAAAGACCAAAATGGAGCAAAAATTACGGGGTCCCCATTTTGAATGGGGCGATCTGTGAAAAGGTCACAACAGATCCCAACTCTTCAGTTCATTTAGGAGTATCTCGAAGGGGAAGATCAAATTCAAACAAGATTGTCTCAGTTGATGCATTTGGAAGAAAAGAGAGATGAAGCATTGGAAAATCTGGCGAAGCATTAGGGAATCATGAAAAGGTGGTTTGATAAACAAGCTAAGGTCAAGTCTTTCTGAATTTCTGACTTGGTCTTATACTGGGACAAGGCCCACGAAAGGAAAGGAGATCAAGATAAGTTCGAAAAACTGTGGCTGGGCCCATATCAAATTGCTGAAATCCTCGGGGATAATGCATTCAAGCTACAGACTCTAACAGGAGAGGATATCCCATTGCCAGTCAATGGGCAATTCCTCAAGCATTTATTCCAAGGTTAGGTTCCCTTCGAGACCTACTTTGTAACATAGTTAGATTAGGTTTTCTTTTCTGTTTACTTTTTGGTTCATCCCATTTTGGTTTTGGTTTGTTGCCCTTTGGGTTTTTGGTTTGGCGTTTTCTTCCCTTGAGTTGTCTGCTCAAGTGGTTTTGGTTGGAATGGGTAGAAATTTTGGGGTTTCCCGTTGTGAGAAGGGTGATGATGTTTTTCTTTCACCATTTGGTTTCTTTCCACTAGAGTTTGTGCGAACGTTGAAAATCAAGGTTGTTTTTCTTTTGCCATCATCCGGTTTGGAATTAAGCTCACCTTGGGAGATTAACCCGCTATTGTGTCTTAACACATGAGTCCAATATCCTACCTGTCAAACAACTGCTCTGAGTCATTTTGGTTTCTTGGGAGAAGTTATGGCAAGTGAAAATCTTGCGTCTTGCTTCAGCGCCACTACAATTCTCAAACCCATTAGAGGCTTCATTGCCTGCCAACCAAAAATGGAACCAGCAGAAAATCAGTATGAAAGAAAAGATACAAATGTGCTAAAAGGAAATATCAGAAAAGAAGAAAAGAAAAGAAAAGAATGATAAAAGAAAATATTATGCTTTGAATATTGGTTTTGGGAACACGTGAGTAACTCCACCGGGGCTATGGACGCCCGGCCGGCAGTGGAGCAATATTTGTGGGAATTGTAGCAACAACCTCGTCGGGGCTATGGACGCCTGACTGGTAGCGAAGCAATGTCCAGGATGCTTTTGAAGTTAAGATATTCATATAGCTTGCCATAGCTGATTTCAAAGGGCAGGATGGTTCAGAGACGGAATGGATGCGCGAGGGTCTTGGATGAAGGTGTTTTGATCCAATACCAGATTCTTCTCCCCTTTTGAGTCAGTTTCCTTTTCCGTATGATGGTTTGAGAAAGATTATCCAAGGTTATATTCTTAAAGTGTTTCTCAACACTTTCCCGTGGAGTCGCCAGATGTTGTGACCTTTTCACACATCACCCCATTCAAAATGGGGAACCCCTAATTTTTGCTCCGTTTGGGTCTTTTGGCTTTGGTTTTGGGTCTCTCTCTCTGTGTCGGTTCTCTCTGTCTGGTGTACTTGTCATTTGACTTAAATTTGAATTTTGGCTAAGTTTGGAGGGCTTTCTAATGAATTAGGGTTTACGATCTTCAAGCTACTTTGAGGTCAAATTGAGTTGGCTAATCGAGTTTTGAGCTTAGCACTGTTGTTAGGATGCTTCAAGTAGGCTCTCACTGAATCTTCATTGAATTCTGCCAGCTTGTTATTTTTAGTAAGTGCCAATTTGGGGCCTATTTTCTTGGGATTTTCAGATTCTGACAACTGCATCATGATTAGAACACTTCAAACTGCTCACTTGCAAATTTTAAGTGCAAACGAACAACTTACTATTTTTAGCAGTTCTGCCTTTGGGGGCCATTTTTAGGGTTTGCATGTTGGACTTTCAGACGCATGTCTGGAGATTCTTAGTGGGTTTTTCAAGACCTTCACAGTGATATAGCATGCAAGACGAGATGATGACTTTCAACGATTCAGGCTTCAGAGGCTATTTTTAGGGTTTGCATGCAGGATTTCTCAACGCATGTATGCATAATCTTTCTGGGTTTTTTGAGAGCTTCGCAATGAGGTAACATGCGAGCAAAATTGATCACTTTTCTAGGACTTGCTATTTTTAGCCAGTGCTCGCATGTTGATCATTTTTTTGGGTTTTTCTAGGTTTATTGAGATCTCTCAGGCTGTGTGACATGCAAACTTATCCGGCAACTAATTGGTCACTTTTTCAGACACTTAATATTTTTAGCAGTTTCACTCCGGCAGGTGCCCAGCACTTCAGCGTCACGAACCCAATGAAATGCAACAAAAAACGGGGTCAAACAGAGATCTTTTGGGCAGCATACAAATCAGATTAGGGTTTCTAGCTTCGAGACCCAAAATGGGGGATCAAACATCAGAATCTCCGAAAACCAGTGTATCCCATCACGATCAATATCTTTCAAGGAGTCCACTGGTAAAATTTGGAGGTGATCTGAGCACTTACTATTTATAGTAAGTCACTTTTGAAACAGGGCTATAAATAGCAGCTCAGCGTGAGGCACCAGTGTGAGCAAGTCAGCAAGCGATGAGGACCCCATGGAGCGAATTTCAAATCAAACGGAGTTCCTAAAAATAGCAGGTATATGCAAGCATCAGGTGCCAACAGCTCAGTCACGTCACAAGGATCAAGGCAAAGCGAAAATCAAGCCTTCCAGAGCTCGAAATCAGCTTGAAATGCAAAAGATGCGAACATTTCAAAAAAAAGCAGGTCAGGGCAAGCTGAGGGCATCATGAATAATCCGCCCTAAGTCAAACAAGAAGGCTGGAAAATTCATCTAAGTTTGATGAAATTGAAAGTAGCACTCCTCAAATCCGCCTTAGCAACTTGAGAGAGCTCAAAATTTGTTTAAGTCCGGAAAATTGGAAGCTCCGTTGGTGAAATGCGCCTTAGTCAGGAAGAGGATAGATGAAATTTCACTAAGTGATGGAAAATGGAAGCTCAAGGCATCAAATGCGCCCTAGCAAGGAAGGAGGGTAAAAATTTACTAAGTCCTTGAAACTTGAAGCACACTGTTGTGACCTTTTCACACATCGCCCCATTCAAGATGGGGACCCCTAATTTTTGCTCCATTCTGGTCTTTTGGCTTTGGTTTTTGTCTCTCTCTCTCTCTTTCTGTTTCTTTTCTGCTATCTGCCTTCCGGACATGCTCGCCATTGAGTTTAAACATGAAATTGGCCAAGTCTGAAAATTAGGGTTTTGAACTTTTCAGCCAATTTGAAGTCAAACGAGGTGAATAAATTGAGATTTGAGATTAACATTGATGTTAGTATACTTCCAACAGATTTTCACTGAAATATTCATCAGATTCTGAGTACTTACTATTTTAGTAAGTGCGCAATTACAAGCAATCCTTCAGCATTTTTGTGAATCCGACAGGCACGCTGCGTTTAGAGCACATCAAGCTACTCACAGGTTAAATTTGAGCTGGTGATTAACTTTTACCCACTATTTTTTATGATTCGGCCGGAGCCAATTTGAAGAGTTTAATCATCGCATGTTCCGCATTTTTCAGCCGGGTTTTGAGACCGCGATGATGTAACATGCAAAGTGGGGGCGACAACTTCCGAGAATTGATATTCGGGGCTATTTTTAGGGTTTGCATAATAGGCGTTTTCTGCGGCGCATCTTCGGCGCATATTCTTCAGCTGGGTTTTAGAAACCGCCTTGATGTAACAATACAAATTAGGTAGTCACTTTTGAAACACTGACTTGCTTGATTAGCGCTGCATGTTGAGATTTCACGGGTTTTCAAGATTTTTGGGCGATGGGACATGCAAAATCATCGACATCGGTTGGTCACGCCATACTTTCTATTTTTAGCAGGTATCACTTAGGCAGCCACTCAGCATTTCAGAACCACGAACTGATCATCATGCAACTGAAACGAGGTCAAACGGAGCTCATTTGAGGAACATGCAAGAAAATTAGGGTTTCGAGCTTGAGGACTAAAAATGAGGAATCAGACGTCAAAATGTCCAAAATTGAAGTATCCACCACGATCAGCATCTTCCGAGGGGTCTGCTGGCCAAATTTGAAAGCAATCGGAGCACTTACTATTTTTAGTAAGGTATTCTCAATGCAGGCTATAAATAGAAAGTCAATCTCAGGCGCCAGTGCAGACAGGCAAGTTTACCAACAAGGAGCACGTTGTCCAAATTTCAACTCAAATGGAGTTAAGGAAATCTCAAAATCAAGCACTTACTATAAATAGTAAGTCACTTCGGAAGCGGCTATAAATGGCAGGTCAACATCAAGTCTCAGTAGGTACAGGTCAAGCAAGTGATGAAGACCCTATGGCGCGAATTTCAAATCAAACGGAGTTGTAGAGGATGGAAAATTAGACACTATTTTTAGCAGGTTGGTACAGAAGAATTAGGGTTTCCTAAAATCAAGGGCAGAACACGACAACCATGCAAATGTAGAATCCAGCCACGATCACCACACTTCGGGCATTCAGCACATGAAATTTGAGCTCATTCTGAGCATTTACTATTTTTAGCAGGTTGCTAAAAATAGCAGAGGCATACGGGTACCGGGCACCAGCAGCTCAATCATGTCACCAGGATCCGAACAAAGCAAAATCCAGCCTTTTTGGAGCTTGAAATTAGCTTGAAGTGCAAAATTGACAAACTTTCTAAAAATAGCAAATTAGGGTTAGCATGATTGAGTCACCCTAAATCCAGCAAAGGGCAAGAAATCCACCAAGTTTGATATTTTTTCAGGTCCAGCATCAAAACTTGCTTTAAAAGGCCAAAGACAGATCAAAATTCTTGAAGTGTTTGAAAAATGAAAGCATACCCCTCCATTTGTGCCCTCAACCTGGCAAGAGTCTTGAAAATTTTCTAAGTCATGAAAATTGGAAGCTCCACTAGCAAAATGCGCCCTTGCAAGCTTGAAGGAGGTTGAAAATTTCTCAAAGTGTGTGAAATTTGAAGGAGACCCCTCCATATGCGCCTTAAGAAGGACACTTGAAAATTCTCTAAGTATTGACAAAAATGGAAGTAGGCCATGGGAAATGCGCCCAAGTGCCAAGAGGTAGCTTGAAAACTTCTAAGGCAAGTTAAAATGAAAGTTCAAAGGGTAAAATGCGCCTAGGCTTGAGGGAGGAGTTGATAAAAATATTCTAAGTTTTGCAAATTTGAAGCTCCCTATCACATATGCGCCCTTGCCAGCTTGAAGGAGGTCGAAAATTTTCTAAGTTTCAAAAATTGGAAGTAGGGGGTCCTAAATGCGCCCTAGCTTGAGAGGTGGATAGAAAATTTTACCAAGTGTAAAAAAATGAAAGCTCATGCCTCCAAATGCGCCCTTGAGGGAAGAAAGCATGAGAAATTTGCTAAGTCTTTCAAACTGGAAACACCACCTGCCAAATGCGCCTAAGCCTGAAGAGTTCAAAAATTTGCCTAAGTTAAAAACTTGAAGCAGGGTACCTATCCCAAATGCGCCCTCCATGGATTAGGAATGGAAAAAGTTCTTAGTGTCATAAATTGGATGCTCCATGGGTCAAATGCGCCCCTCTTTGAAGAGGAGCTTGAAAATTTTCTAAGGCGTAAGAAAATGGAAGTTGGCCATGTCAAATGCGCCCTACCTTGAAGAGAAATGCTTGAAGAATTTTCTAAGTAACGAGATGAAGGCACTGCCCATGAATTGCGCCCAAGATGAGAAGGAAGTCAGGAAATATTTTCTAAGTGTTGGTGCAAAGTGATGAATGTTTTTCCTAAGTATTAATATTTAAAGTTTCACTTCCTTAGGAAAAATACGCTTAACTTGAAGGAGTAATGAAGTTCTCACAGGAATGAGTAAAAATGGGTGAGAAGAAGTCGAAAGATGTCAGCTTCGCAAGGATAATTAAAAGTTTTCAAGTCAGAGCAAGGAAATGCGCCTGGAGTTGAAGAAATGGATAAAATTTGATGAAAAATCATTTTTCTAAGGTTCAAAATTCCAAAAATTAAATGAACCCGTTTGTTGTATACCCATGAATTCGACACATTCTCAAGAAAATTTTCTTCTGGGTATTGAAGATTGTCAACGAGGAACGGATTTTAGTGTCTTCTGTAGTTCGCCGAAGCTTTCATAATGGAGATTTTTGATGGGCACTTAAATAATGCATTTCCTAAGTAAAAGTTTAAAAAAATTTCTAAGGAAAGGAATAAGTGATGTTGTTAAAGATAAAATGCCTCGGCGGATGAATTTGAAAATGATCGCCTCGATAATTTTTGATCAAATTCTTGATAAAAGTCTTTCTTCTTGAGTCTGAGTTGGATGAAATATCAAAGTGAAGTGCGCTAGGAAAAATACAAGATGGGTTGGAAATTTGGCTAAGGCATGAAGAATTTGAATGCAAAGTTGGCGAGTGAAGACGATGAACTCTTGGAGATCAAAACATGAAAATCCTGGTAAGTAAGTTGAATTTATATTTTGAAGTGTTCTAATACCCTTCTCCTTGTTTGTTTTACAGGATGAACGTCAAGGCTGGAGCACAATAACTTGAAACGATGAAGAAAATAATTCAAGACGACATTTCAACCTCGAAGGAAGAAAGTTGCGAAAAATGGCTAAGTGTTGAGACTTAGTGACAAAGAGGGAGCGTTTTCAAAACTCAAGATGGAGAAAAGAATGGAAGCTCGAGCGAAGTTGAAGAACAACGTCAAGAAAGAAGATCAAGAACAGTGTGAACGCGTCTACAAACGGGAATCTTCTAGAAGGATGGTGGACATTAATGGCTCATTTATTACCCCTCTCCTTTGTGGCAGTTTTTAGGGCAAATCTTGTTTAGGGCTGAGGTGGCATGATCTGGGCCATCCAGTCAATTGTAATCTGAGCCGTCCGTTGGACTTGGCCATCTATAAAAGGGGGAGTCCCCCTTCATTTGTACATTCATGAGACATTAGACATAGAAGTAGAAGTTAGATAGTAGAGAGTAGAGGGACAACTTAGAAGTAGCTTAGTATAGATTGATAGTGTAGTTTGAAGAAGGAAAGTTTTCCTTTGAAAACTTTTAACGAAACATTTGTGAACATTCTATTAAAAAAGTTTTTCATTGATGGTGAATTTAAGTCTTTGTTTGTGAGAGTAGCTAGCAAGGTTTCTTAGATCCTTAGATTGATGGTGGCAAACTAGTTCAAAGTAGTATAATTTTCATTCCATGCAAGTAGATGTTAGGCATGAAATGTAGGAGGGTGTTTGATCTAGCTTAACCCCGTTATCCATACCACTAGTGTATTTGCTGATGGTGAATGCGCCTTGTGTGGTCAACTGGAAACGTTTGGGCCTAACTTCAATCACAGTTTGAATGGTGGTATGCGTCGTTGTGACGGTATCTTCATGTCAAATGGTGGTTTGAACATCTTTAGTCATCTCCCCTGAAGATTGCACCGACTCCGTGGAAGCTGTCCGAGGTGAGGCAAAGCGAAGTTTGGTTGAAGTTTGCTGAAGTTGAGCTCCATATCCCACACTTAGAATATATTTAGACTCTCTAAACCCTGCACCATTTCAATTCAGTACTTTCTGATTAGAATAGGAAACCCGCGCTTCATAGACAAACCTTCCGGGCATTTGAATTCCTTTCTCCGCTATTGAACAATTCCGTAAGTCCCCTTGAAATACCAGCAAATCACATTGAGCCAACTAAGCCTATTCGCATTAAAAGAACCTTGGAGTTGAACGCATGAACTTTCTTGCAATCTTAGCATGCGGAATACTTTGATCAAGAGAGAATAGGGTAGCTGTTGGCTACTTTATTCTGCGTTGGTGCGGTCACGAAAAACACATCAACACACACCCCCCCTGAATGCACCCTTGGAAGGAGATGGCATGAGAAATTTAGTTAAGTTCTTGAAATTTGAAGCTTCATCCCCTATATGCGCCCAAGGTAAAGAGGAGGTGATTGAAAGTTGACTAAGTCTAGCAAATTGGAAGTAGGGAGCCCTATATGCGCCCTAGGTAGATTGGATGCCATGAGGAAATAATCTAAGTATTGGAAATTGGAAGTTCACCCCATGAAATGCGCCCACCTTAAGGAGCTGATTGAAAATTCTTCTAAGTATCACAAAATGAAAGTAGAGGATGTAATGTCCCCTTCTCAAGCCCTCGACATCGTAATGACCGCTATCTTTCTTGGGAACCAAGGCTAGATCTTTAGTTAAAATTAGGGTTTCCTAATTCTGAGGAGACTACTGCTCGCAGATGGTGGATTTAATGGCGGATTCCTTCTGGGTTTTCAGAGGGCTTCGCAGTGGTGTGATCATCTCAGCATTCAGAGCACTTTTTGGAATTTACTATTTTTAGTAAATTCTATTTTTGGCAGTTTTCCAGATGAGTTCAGCTCGGTTGACTTACTGCTTCAGTTGGTCAGATGTCTGGTTCAGTATTGGCTTCAGGGCATCTTCGGAGGGATAAGATAAGTCATTTAATTAAAAGGTCACGTTTAAATGTTATAATTTAACGTTGACCATGGGCCTAGATTAATGACTTAAAGATGTTTTAAAAAGGGGGTTTTTGAGGGTGGCGCCTCATTAAAAGATTATTTTAATTATTGTCAAAAGTCAAGCAAGCTTATGTTGGGCGCACTTTTCAAAGCTTGGCATTTAATTAAAATATCATGTATTAAACATTGAAGGAGAAAGTACGCCCTCTTGAAGAGATTAGGGTTTTGACTTGAAAGTGACTTTAGGGTTACGAGAAATCAAATGGAAAAATTATAAAAGGAAGGAGTTGAGCATCATTTCATCATCTTTGGAAAATACACTGTTATGCTGCCGGATTGGCTCTGGGAACGCTTCGAGGAATGAAGGCCTCCTAGTTCGGGCATCGCTTCGTGTTTGCAAGACAACATCAAGTGGTGATTCTTAGTCTAGTTTGTGAGTTATTGATATTTGTGCATTGTAATCGTCATTGTAATCCTTTAGTTTCTGATTCTGCATTTTAGAGGTATATTAAAGGTGCATTTTAGTGACAGCAGATTTAATGTTTTGCTCATATCTCAAAAAAGACAAAAAATATAGTTTTGGGTATTGCATCATTAGTTGAGTTTGTAATAGGCGCCAATATTCTCCAGATATTAGAATTTTTAAAGAAGTCTTGAATTTCCTAGAAGAAGTCGAATTTCTGTACTAGGCCGTACCATTGAGATCTGCATTGGAATCCGTGTTAATTAAAGCTGCAGTGTTTGGTTCAGTCTCAAGGGTCTATCTTGGTCGCCTAGGTCTTCAGAGTGCTTAGCATTTTATGGCATGTCAATTGGATGATTATTGAGCAAGTTGTGAACATTCTTTGGAACTTGTGAACTGCTGATTGCACATTTAAAGTACAGATCTGACAAAAGACGAATACAGAAATCTGCATTTCTGTTTTGTGGTTGGGACACTGTGATTTCTTAAGGATTGTAATTGCTTCTTGGTTGAACGTACTATTTGATAAGCATATGATATCTTGACATTGCAGGCAGTCATAATCTTTGTAAACTGGCAGTAGTACTGACCAGTGTTTTAATATTGCTTTGTCATTTCTTGTAATAATCATTCCTACTTTCAGTTTAGAGTAAAATAGTGATAACTCCGCCCTATGGTCGCTACTGTCCATTCTGGATGAGCAAGCACATTCTGGGTGTCGAGAAGTTTCCTCTTTCAGCATTATTTCTTTCAAGCATTGTTTTGTATTCACTCCGTCATATGGTCGCCCCTCACTCCGCTTTGGATTGGGTAGCACATACTTGGCGTCGAGTTCCTTTTCCAGCATAAGCAGTTATTTTAGATCCTCTGACCAATGCTCGCCATCATCGGCGCCATTCTGGTTAGAGTTGCTTTCTTGCACGTTTTGGTTTCTTTCTCTAACCTTAACGGGTGCACTGCTTTGTAATCTGTTATTTGAAAAACGAAAAAATTTGGCTCGGAATATTTCAGTGGTATCAGAGCCACGTATCCTGCCATCCTGTGAAATCAGCTTTCTATGAGTGACAGAGAACAGAGGTATCTGGCAAGAGTATACAAGAGAGGCACAGTTCAGTCACAGTTGCATCAAGCCCCAGAAGGTCAAACAGCTTCAGAGATTTTGAGGGCTAATTGGGAGCCTTCACAAGAAACAGAAATGGGGGATAATGAAAGAAGTTCTGGCAACAGAGGTGACAGTGGGAAAGGTATAGACAATTCAGCCAATCTAGGTCAAGGACTAGATAAGAAGATGGATGCTTTGTTGGATATGTTTTCTCTCATGTTGGGGAGATTGGGTCCCAATACTCCACAAAACAATACAGGGCATGCCGGGGAGCACAGTGCTTCCAACCAGCACAATGGTCATGTTGCCCAGCCTTCAGGGAGCAACACTTACATTTCTGCTAGACCATTCAAACCCACGTTTTTGACACCAGCTAACCCACAGCCTGACCCCGAAGAAAATGTTTCATCTTTGGAGAGGGTGAGGATAGGCCGTACGGAGTATGACACCCTTCCTGATGAGGTCAAACTTGACATGTCCTTCAATGATTACATGGAGTATAGAAGGAAGGATAGAGGCCAAGGGAGAAACTATGATCAAAGAAGAACCCCAGCACAAGGAGATTGGAATCAAGCTCTCAACAAGGTTACGCTTGCCCATTTTGATGGAAGCGATAATAATTCTGCTCGCGCTTGGTTACAAAAACTAGACAACTACTTGGCTCTTAGGCCAATGGCTGAAGAAGAAGCGATTAGATTCGCTACGCTACACCTAGATGGGGTGGCGCATGAGTGGTGGTACCATGGCCTAGTCACCTTAGGTCATGGGTCTATCACTAGCTACGATGAGTTCACCAATAGACTCATTGAGAGGTTCGAGAAGAAGGACCCAGAAGTGCATTTTAGGGAGTTGGCACAGTTGAGACAGTATGGCACTGTTGAAGCCTACATAGCTGAGTTTCAAAGACTTTCAGTTATGGTCACTGGAATCACAGAGAGAAGATTAGTGATCCTATTCACTGAAGGATTGATGGAGCCACTCAAGGGTTGGATCAAAGCTTTTGATCCACCGTCCTTACAAGAAGCAATGAAAAAAGCTAGAAACATGGAGTGGGCTGCTCCCAAAGCAAAGTTCCATTCCAAACCAGCCTTTCACAAAGGGGATAGAGGGAAAAAGTTTCATCAAAAGCCTCACCATAAGGAGTTTAAACCACAGAAACCTCATGGCTCAAGATTGGATCCAGAGACTATCAATGAACTCCGAAGGAAGGGGTTATGTTTCCGTTGTTGGGAAAAATGGTCCCAAGATCATGTGTGCCCAAAGGGTGCTAAAATTCATCAAATTGAGTTCTATACAGCTGATGAAAGCAATTCTGATTTTTCTGATCAGCAAGCTGATTTTGAGGACAGCGATGAAGAAAATACTCCAGAAGAGTCTGAAGGTGAAAAAGAAAGTGGTGGTACATTGGCTCAACTTTCGAGCTTCCAAAAGAATGAGTCTTTTAAAGTTCGTGGGATGATCAAAGGGCAGCGTATTGTTGCTTTAATTGACACTGGAGCAACACATAACTTCATAGACGAAGTTGTGGTGGCAAAGAAAGGATTGCAAACAGAAGACTTTGAAGGGTTCAGAGTTATGGTTGCGGATGGGTTTCACATCTCATGCACCAAGAGGATTCCAAACATGTCAATGCAATTGGGCAATTACGAAGTCAAGGATGACTTCTACGTGGTCAATATTGGAGATACGGATGCTGTCCTTGGCATTCAATGGCTGCGATCTCTTGGAGAGATCTCTCTAAATCTGCAAACTATGGAGTTGAAGTTTCAATCCGATGGAAAGAAGGTGGTGTTGAGAGGAATGTCAAATGGTGGCCCTCGGATTGTATCATTCAAGAGGATGGCGAAGTTGATACGTCATGATCAAGTGGAGTGGGCTGCGGAGTGCATGATTCTTCCAGCTAGTCCAGCTGAAACAAAAATAGAGCATCCTCCAGATATTCAGTCTTTACTCACCAAGAAGAGTAAAGTGTTTGCTGATTTACCTCCTGGACCCCCTCCTGATCGAGGTTCAGAACACATCATAAAGCTCAAGGAAGGGGCTAAACCGGTGATCACAACTCCATATCGGTATCCGAAGAGGCAAAAGGATGAGATCGAGAGAAATATTCGAGAACTTTTGGAGATGGGTTTCATACGCCCAAGCAAGAGCCCCTTTGCATCTGCAGTGGTTCTTGTGAAGAAGGATGGTACCATGCGCATGTGTGTGGACTATCGTGCTTTGAACCAAAGCACCATCAAGAATAGATACCCCATTCCCAGAATAGATGAGCTCATTGATGAGCTACATGGGGCTAAGTTCTTTTCGAAGATTGATCTGAGGTCGGGTTACCATCAGATCCGAATGAGGGGATCAGATGTGGAAAAGACAGCTTTCAGATGTCACTATGGCCATTTTGAATTCTTAGTCATGCCATTTGGGTTGACTAACGCTCCGGCTACCTTTCAGTCTTGCATGAACCGTGTCTTTCAGAATCAGTTACGAAGGTTTGTGCTGATATTTTTTGATGATATTTTGATCTACAGCAAGACTTGGGAGGATCACCTCAAGCACTTGGAGGAAGTGCTTAGTATCATGGAATCTGAGAGCTTATTTGCCAAAGCTTCCAAATGTGAATTTGGAATGGTGGAGTTACTATACCTTGGCCACATAATCAGTGCTGAGGGAGTGAAGGTAGATCCAGAAAAAATCAAAGCAGTAGTTGATTGGCCACCTCCTGAGAGCTTGACCCAGTTGAAAGGTTTTTTGGGTCTTTGTGGTTTTTATCGGAGATTCGTAAAGGGGTATTCACAGAATGCTGCTCCCCTTAATGATCTCACCAAAAAGGGAGCCTTTGCTTGGTCAGAAAAGGCTCAAATTGTTTTTGATAAATTCAAGAAGATCATGAGTTCGTGTCCAGTCTTGGCTATCCCGGATTTCTCCAAGCCATTCGAGCTGCAATGTGATGCTTCAGGTGAAGGAGTGGGGGCTGTCCTGATGCAAGACAAACACCCTATCGTGTTTGAAAGTAGAAAGTTACGGGGTGTGGAGAGGACATACTCAATCTATGATAAAGAAATGCTTGCTATTATGCATGCATTAGCCAAGTTCAGGCAGTACTTGGTGGGGAACAAATTCGTGGTTAAGACGGACCACAATAGCCTCAAGCATTTTATGCACCAGAAGGACTTAAATGAGAGGCAACAGAAATGGGTGAGTAAGCTTCAAGCTTACGACTTTGACATTGAATATGTCAAAGGGAAAAATAATGTCGTGGCCGATGCTCTCTCCAGAAGGCCTCATCTTAGCTCATTGTATGAGCTTACTGCAGATTGGAGGGACATGTTGCTTGCTGATTATGCCAAAAATCAGTTTGCAACCAGCATTCTGGAAGGTACTTTCCATGATGAAAAGTACCAGGTGGTTGAGGGATTGATTCAGTATAAGGGAAGAATCTTTCTGGTGGCCGATTCTAAGCTCAAGAAGAAGATTCTTTTGAATTTTCATGACATTCCAGTTGCTGGTCACCAAGGTTTTTTCAAGACCTATAGGCAGATCCGAGAAAGATTTTCTTGGAAAGGTTTGAAGAGAGAGGTCCAACGCTACATTCAGGAATGTCCTGTTTGTCAAGCAAATAAAAATGAGCATACTCTGCCAGCCGGTTTGCTGCAACCACTTCCAATTCCCAATCAAAAATGGGAAAGCATTTCAATGGACTTCATCACTGGGTTGCCCAAGGCCCAAGGGAAGGATTGTATCTACGTGGTAGTTGACAGATTAACCAAGTTTGCTCATTTCTTTGCCATTACCAGTACTTTTTCTGCAGCCCAAGTTGCAGATTTGTTTTTTCGAGAAGTGTTTAGGCTGCATGGGTTGCCAAAGAATATTGTAAGTGATAGGGACAACAAGTTCCTAAGTACCTTTTGGCAGGAAGTTTTCAGAATGAGTGGTACTGTGCTCACTCCAAGCACGAGTTATCACCCCCAAACTGATGGGCAAACAGAAGTGGTGAACAAGTGGTTGGAAGGCTACTTGAGAAATTATGTGTCAAAACAACAGAAAGCTTGGGTTAAGTGGCTGCATATAGGCGAGTACTGCTACAACTCTACCTTTCATATGTCAATCAAGATGTCGCCTTTCTTGGCACTTTATGGATATGAAGCACCCAGTTTTGCAGATTTGGTGTTTGGTGACAGCAAAGCACCTTTAGCCAAGGATTTGTTGCAGCATAGTCAAGACATAATGAGATCCTTGAAGGATAATTTGCAAATTGCACAAAATCAGCAGAAGTTGTATGCTGATCAGAGAC
This sequence comes from Sequoia sempervirens, assembly GCA_007258455.2. NCBI lineage: Eukaryota > Viridiplantae > Streptophyta > Pinopsida > Cupressales > Cupressaceae > Sequoia > Sequoia sempervirens. The sequence goes on along the minus strand of VDFB02092085.1, from coordinate 6,889 downwards.
GTGTTGAGCATTCGTTTGAGGTTGGGGATATGGTCTATCTTCATTTACAACCTTATAGACAGTCTACTCTCAAGAAGAGTGGAGCTGAGAAGCTCAAACCTCGCTTCTATGGGCCATTCAGGGTCATCAGAAAAGTTGGGGCAGTAGCTTATGAATTAGAGCTACCTACAGATAGCAGAGTGCATAACGTCTTCCACGTGTCTCGCCTCAAGAAGGCACTTGGACACAATGTGGCTGCTTCTTCACAGTTGCCACCATTGGATGAAGAGGGACAGTTGGTTCTAGTTCCAGAAGAGATACTGGATGTCAGAGAACGTTCTTTGAGGAATAGAACTATCAGAGAATGGAGACCACGATGAGATATTTAAAGAATCTTGGGGAGCTAATCGCAATGTCCTCTCAAGCCTGACATTTCCAATGACCGTTGGCCTTTCTTTGGGAACCCGAAGGCTAGACGGAAGTTAAAATTAGGGTTTCCTAATTTTGAGGAGGTCATTGCTCAGAGATGGTGGATTTAGTGGCGGATTCCTTCTGGGTTTTCAGAGGGCTTCGCAGTGGTATGTTCATCTCAGCATTCAGAGCACTTTTTGGAATTTACTATTTTTAGTAAATTCTATTTTTGGCAGTTTTCCAGATGAGTTCAGCTCGGTTGACTTACTGCTTCAGTTGGTCAGATGTCTGGTTCAGTATTGGCTTCAGGGCATCTTCGGAGGGATAAGATAAGTCATTTAATTAAAAGGTCACGCTTTAAAATGTTATAATTAACGCTGACCATGGGCCTAGATTAATGACTTAAAGATGTTTTGCAAGGGTTTTTGAGGGTGGCTTCATTAAAAGATTATTTTAATTATTGTCAAAGTCAAGCATGGTGTTAATGACTTTCAAAGCTTGGCATTTAATTAAAATATCATGTATTAAACATTGAAGGAGAAAGTACGCCCTCTTGAAGAGATTAGGGTTTTGACTTGAAAGTGACTTTAGGGTTACGAGAAATCAAATGGAAAAATTATAAAAGGAAGGAGTTGAGCATCATTTCATCATCTTTGGAAAATACACTGTTATGTTGCCGGATTGGCTCTGGGAACGCTTCGAGGAATGAAGGCCTCCTAGTTCGGGCATCGCTTCGTGTTTGCAAGACAACATCAAGTGGTGATTCTTAGTCTAGTTTGTGAGTTATTGATATTTGTGCATTGTAATCGTCATTGTAATCCTTTAGTTTTTGATTCTGCATTTTAGAGGTATATTAAAGGTGCATTTTAGTGACAGCAGATTTAATGTTTTGCTCATATCTCAAAAAGGACAAAAAATATAGTTTTGGGTATTGCATCATTAGTTGAGTTTGTAATAGGCGCCAATATTCTCCAGATATTAGAATTTTTAAAGAAGTCTTGAATTTCCTAGAAGAAGTCGAATTTCTGTACTAGGCCGTACCATTGAGATCTGCATTGGAATCCGTGTTAATTAAATCTGCAGTGTTTGGTTCAGTTCTAAGAGGCTATCTTGGTCGCCTAGGTCTTCTGAGTGCTTAGCATTTTATGGCATGTCAATTGGATGTGATTATTGAGCAAAGCTGCATCATTCTTTTGAACTTGTGAACCGGCCACTGTACATTTAAAGTACAACTGGATAAAAGACCTAATACGTAACCCATATCCGCTGGTGGTTGGGACACTGATTCTTAAGGATTGCACTGCTTCTCAAGTTGAACGTATCATTTGATAAGCATATGATATCTTGACATTGCAGGCAGTCATAATCTTTGTAAATTGGCAGTAGTACTGACCAGTGTTTTAATATTGCTTTGTCATTTCTTGTAATAATCATTCCTACTTTCAGTTTAGAGTAAAATAGTGATAACTCCGCCCTATGGTCGCTACTGTCCATTCTAGATGAGCAAGCACATTCTGGGTGTCGAGAAGTTTCCTCTTTCCGCATTATTTCTTTCAAGCATTGTTTTGTATTCACTCCGTCATATGGTCGCCCCTCACTCCGCTTTGGATTGGGTAGCACATACTTGGCGTCGAGTTCCTTTTCCAGCATAAGCAGTTTATTTTAGATCCTCTGACCAATGCTAGCCATCATCGGCGCCATTCTGGTTAGAGTTGCTTTCTTGCACGTTTTGGTTTCTTTCTCTAACCTTAACGGGTGCACTGCTTTGTAATCTGTATTTGAAAAACGAAAAAATTTGGCTCGGAATATTTCGTGAGGAGGTCATATGTGCCCAAGCAAGGAAGGAGGGTAAGAAAAGTTTCTAAGGCTTGAAATTTGAAGTAGCCACCTCCATATGCGCCTAGCTAGAAGAGAAGCTTCAAAAAAAAAAATTTCTAAGTTATGAAGATTGGAAGCTCAAGGTCCCAAATGCACCCAACCTTGAGGAGAAGAATGTTGAAAATTTCTAAGAGAAATAAACTCAAAGCTTGAGGGGTCATATGTTCCTATGAGTTGAGGGGGAAGTTTGATATTATCTAAGTGTGAAAACTTGAAGCAGGCCCCTTCAAATGCGCCTTACCTTGCATGGAAAGCTTGGAGAAATGTCTAAGTGTTCAAAACTTGAACTAAGACCCCTCATATGCGCCTTGACTTGTAGGAAGAGCTGGAAAATTTTCCAAGGCAAACAAATTGAAAGTTCACCTTGTGAAATGCGCCCCAAACTTGGAGGAAGCCTTGAAAACGTCAAAGTATGGCAAATTGGAAGCTTGACCCTCCAAAGGTGCCCTTGGTTGGAGTGAGGGAAAGAAATTTGTCTAAGGCATACAAAACTTGAAGTAGCTACGCCTAAATGCGCCTTGACTTGGAGATGCCATTGGAAAAATTCTAAGTGTGAGAAATTGGAAGCTCATACCCCCAAATGCGCCTTGAGAAGAAGAGGAGGCTTAAAAATTTCTAAGTGTCACAAAATGAATGTACAAGGGGCTAAATGCGCCCAAGGTAAAGAGTGGCCTTGAAAATTCTTCTAAGGGATTAGAAGTGGAAGCTTGACCCTTGAGATGCGCCTAGGATGGGAGGAAGATCATGAAAAATTCTAAGTACTTGAAATTGAAAGCTCAAGGTCCTAAATGCGCCTAAGAGTGGAGAGGGAGGTGAAAATTTTACTAAGTGCTTGAAATTGGAAGTTGACACCTCCAAGTGCGCCTAGGTCAAGAATTGAGTGTTGAAATTTTTCTAAGTCATGGAAACTTGAAGTAGGCCATGGTAAATGTGCCCAAGCTTGAGTGGAACTTGAAAATTCTTCTAAGGCAATGAAACTAGAAGCTTGAAGGGGTAAATGCCCCTGACCTAGCATGGAGTGAGTGAAATTTTCTAAGGCATATGAAATTGGAAGCAGACCACCTCAAAAGCGCCCAAGGTAAAGGAGAGTTGATAAGAATTTTCTAAGTATTGAAAACTGAAAGTAGGGACCCCTAAATGCGCCTTGACTTGGAGATGCCTTTGAAAAAAAGTTTAAGTCTAGAAAATTGGAAGCTCCATGGGTGAAATGCGCCTTGAGTGAGGAGAGATGCTTTGAAAATTTTCTAAGTAATGAAACTAGAAGAATACACACCTAGATGCGCCCTATCAATTGGAGATATCAAGAAATTTTTCTAAGTGTTTGAAAATAAAAGTGCACGGTGTCGAATGCGCCCTAGGAAGGTTGAGGGGTAGAGAAATATCTGCAAGGAAGAGACATCAAGGTGAGAAGTTTTCTAAGGGAGAAATGAAACACCACCATCCCAATTGCACCATCAAGATGAAATTTGTAGAGCCCATCAAATCCACCCATGATGAAAGGTTGTAAAGAAGGCAAAGTCTGCAGGAGAAAATGATGAATGAGGCCAATCAGACCTTGGAAATAAAAATGTCGGGATTAGGTAAGTGAAATGAATTTATACTATAAATCGTTTTGATGCTCTTCTCTTTATCTGTTTTGCAGGATGAACGTCAGGGCCAGAGCACGATGACTTAAAGCAATGAAGCAAGTAATCCAAGATGATATTACAGCCTTGAAAGGAGATAAAGTTGTGTTTCGAGCTCCTCCGCGAGATCTCAGTTGCACCCAAAACATGAAGGAAGATGTTGGAGGAAATGGCTAAGTGTTGAAACTCCTCCAAATGGATCTGAATGTGCCCAACTTAGTTGAAGAAATGCTCGAGTCCAAGACCGGAAAATCCTTCAAGATCAAGATGAAAGAAAAGATGAAGTACCGAGCGTTGAATATCATCCTCAGGTACTAAAGTATACCTAAGATGCAGCGGTAGCAAGGAGAAAAATCACCATCAAACAAGAGAAAGAAGTTGCGGTCTTGGAGTTTCAGGTTGAGAACGTGCTTGCCATGCCGATTGAAGCTATGTTGGCCAGATTCATAGAGTTTCTAGTCAGGAAGAAGAACAGTGTGAACGCGTTTACAAACAGGAATCTTCTAGAAGATGGTGGACATTAATTGCTCATTTATCACTCCACTCTTCTTGGTAGCGGTTTTTAGGGTTAGGGCTTATGTGGGTCAATCTGAGCCCTTCATTGTAATTGAATCTGAGTCGTCCATTGGACTGGGCCAACTATAAAAGGGGCACCCCCCCTCATTTGTAATTCATTAGAGTAGAGATTAGAATAGAGAGATAGCTAGGAGATAGAGCATAGATAGTTAGCATAGTTTGATAGCATAGCTTAGATTGAGGAGGAAGGAAAGCTTTCTCATTGAATGCTTTGTAAGAAGTTGTTGTGAACACTCTCATAATAAAAAGAGTTTTCATTGATGGTAAATTTTGTCTTTTGTTGTGAGTAGCTAGCAAGGCTCCTTCGTCCTTCCGAATCACTCAGCATTTTAAAGTAGGATCTTAAAGTAAAATAAAATTTCATTTCATGCAAGCAAATGCTAGTTGTGGAATGTGGTGTTTAATTTGAGCAAGCTTCGCTTATCCATACCACTAGCAAACTCACTGATGGTGGGTGTGCCTTGTGTGGTCAACTGGAATATCATGTATTTAACTTCGATCATGATTTGTATGTTTATATGCATCGTCGTGATTGTATTTTCATGCTAAGTTGTGATCTGAACACCTTGAGTTACTCCTCTGAAGATTACACCAGTTTTGTAGAAGTTGTCCGAAGTGAGGCAAAGCGGAGCCTGGTTGAAGTCTGCGAGAATTGATCGCCATGTCCCATACCTTAGAGTAGATTAGAACCTTCTTATCCCTGCCACCATTTAAATTTAGTACTTTTTGGTTAGTTTAGGAAACAAGAGCTTTATAGACAAACCTTTCGAGCATTCAAATTCCTTTCTCCGCTGTTGAACAATTTTGTAAGTCCCCTTGAAATACTAGCAAATCACATCAAGCCAACTGAGACTATCCACTGCATGAAGGAACCTTGGAGTTGAACGCATGATCTTTCTAGAAATCTTAGCATTCAGGAGATTTTGTTCAAGAGAGGATAGAGTCGCCATTGGTAACTTTATTCTATGTTGGTGCAGTCACGAAAAACACATCAACAGATACCTAACTATATTATTGTGATATATTCTATCATAATTTCTCTCACACAATTGTGAATTTTATATTCTCGTCAAAGTTTTGTATAATCAAACAATCATGTAGATGGTTGAGGGGAGGAGCCGATAGGTTGAGCAGGTACTAGATTTGTCCTCTAGGTATGCCACTCCCCGGATCGGATGACTAAGCATCATGCCATCGGGAGCCAAGGGGGTGATATCCACTCTTGGGCCTAGAGAGAGCATCTACGGGCCTCTTATGGAAATTCTTCCTCCAAACTATCGCATGGTTGGATCAACTTGACAAACTCTCCATCATAGTTAGGAGACGATGAGGATGGATAAGGAAAGCAGGTACAAGTGTATCCCCTAAGTACTCCACTCCTCGGATTGGATCACTGAGTGTCATGCCATCAGGAGCCAGGAGGGATGGTATATCCACTCTTGGGCTTAGGAAGATAGCTTCGGGCGGACTTATCTTTCCCATCCAATCCCTATCTATGATTGAGTCACCCTGAACATGATGTGGTTTGTCTTATATAATTGTATTGTGCAAGTAAATAAGAATATTTCTTTCATTTTTGATATGTTATATCGATAAATGATAACTCTTATATCTTTTATATTCCGTTACTATCTAACATGGTTGCATGACCAAAACCAAGATTTATCTTTCCTAATGCATTTAGTTGATAAGTTGTAACCCTAACTACATTAACTTATGTTTCTAGGGTAAGAATTTGAGTTTTACCAAAAAGGGACATTACAACCAGAACATGGTGTTTTCCCTCTTGTCAATCCATTCCTTGGGTTGAGTGATGCTAATCTATTTTGGGAGTTGTATTTGAAGTCATCTTATGTTTCATACTCTAGTGTTGCTGAAGCTTTAATGGATTGCTTTCAGAAGTTCACTAGGGGGGACGCTAGTTTCACGAGTATGCACTTGGTTTTGACTGGCACTCGGAGATGTGTTAAGTTTTCTTTCCGGTGTGTTGGAGATCATTTTCAGTGGGGTATCTATGCTTGGGATCCTCAACTTGGCTTGATGGAGCTTATTACTTGTGGAAAGATGAATTCTTGGAGAGATAAGGATTCAATTTTTCAGATTCTTTGATGTTGTCCCCATCCTTAGCAACCATTCGTTGGTTCCTTTTGCTCATCAACTGGTGGATTGGAGAGATATTTTGAGCAAAGAGTGGTTTTATGTGGGATTGGAGTCTCTTGAGAAGATGTTTCCAGCCTTGGATATGAGCAGATGTGATATTTTGGATGCTGGTTTTCAGTTTTGTAGCAGCTATTTATCTCCTTGGATGCTGATTTTCCTTAAATCAGATCTCAGGTTGACCACTTCAGTCTTGTTTGGCAGCCGATGCATTCATTTTCAGACTTTCCAATCTCTTGTTAGCAATGATTTTTGGCCTCAAG
>VDFB02092084.1:0-27273 GCA_007258455.2 Sequoia sempervirens | reverse complement strand
TTTTACCTTTTATTTAACTTTTTATTCCCCTAATTAATCTCCAACTTCCTGAGGCTGTCGTTCACAAACCGTACATCCAATCCACTCCGTTCAAAAGGAAAAATTGCTTAATTTTTTGCCCTCTATCCAATGGTCTCCTCCATTTCCTTCTATCGAGACGTCGTCTGGGGCCCCTCCTTTCTTCCCCAACCACCCTCTCGAGGGGGCATACCCTACCACTTCCTTCCATCTATTTCAAACCAGGCACTGGGGCATCCCCTTTCTTCTTCATCAGGCTGGGGCATCAATTCTCATTCCTTTCTTCATCCTTGACATTCACTTTTCTTCAAAACATTATTATTTCAACAATATTTCGAAGAGGGGCAAAATGTAGACATCTAAATTTAATCACTTTCATATTATTAAATTTGTTGCATTTACGTCTATCATATTAATATTAATTTATTAAATTAATATTACACCCTTTGTCCCATACCGATAAAGTATTTAATTTAATAATTAATACTTTTTCTTTTACCTTATTCCTCTCTAAATTAAATAAATACACTAATTTATTTAATTTAGTCATTCTTCATCTTTTTGATTTAAAAATCAATTTAAAATTCCTCACTTTCTCTCTCCTTGTCACATCCTCCTACATTTGCCACTTGCCTCTAATCTTCTGTTAATTAGCCTAATCCAATATTTGCACAACCTTAACCAAAATCATTAACTAAATTTAGCACCACTTTTTGGTCAATTCTTCATTTTTTCCTTTTTGATATTAACCCCCTTTTCCTATGTGAATTTTTAATTCACATTTATTTGCTCTAGATTCCTCTCCTTTAAATGTGAATTTTTAATTCACATTCCATTCTCCCAAGGCTTCTAGAACCTTGGACTTGTCACAATCTCCACATGTGACCAAGTCCCACCTTTTTGGAGCCCCCCTTTTATCCTCTAGGTCATCCTAGGAATGTGAATTTTAACTCTCCTAACCACCTTTCCTTTTCCCATAGATTTTGAGGAATTCTGTACCTCTCAAAATGTCCCTTTCACTCCCACTTGGGGACAAGAGTCCCTTTTGTGGAATCCTCTCATCCCCCTAAGGTATGTCCTTTCCTTAAATTCCCCTCATGCAACTTTTGACAACTCATTTCCACCTCATATCCTCTTGTCCACTTCACCCTCCACATGTCAAGATGTGAGGGCTTATGGGTTCTCAACCCACCATAGCCCTTCATCTTGACCTTGTTGGATTAATCTTGATCGTTGAATTCTCTAGAGAATTCAAATTCTCCTATAAATACCCCCTTCTCAAGGGCATTTCCAACACTTTGCACTCTTATAACTACATGCTATCCATTTGAATCCTCAAGCCTTTTTCAATCATTCAACCATCTTTGTTCATCATTTTGCATATTGAAGCTTGCATTTTAGTCACTCAATCCATCATCTAAGGAGCACACAACCAATCCAAGCAAGGGCCAATCAAAGAGGTATCAACAACAAGGGAGGTAAAAGTATTTGTGTTTTATCTTATTTGCATTCTTTTTTGTTGAACCACTCTTTTGGCTAATCTTGTGGTGTCCTTGGTATTTTTTTATTCATGTTTCTTAGTTATTTTGCACATTTAGAGCAGTAAGAATTCCAAGGTATACACCTTGAGCCAATGGATAGATTCAAATTAATTGGAAATGATTTGATGCAAATACACTAATAAGATTATATGACCTAGATAATGAAATACAATTCCTCAAAGCTATAGAAATGAATTTCACAGTCTACAAGTAGATCTAAGAAGGGTTGGAGCACATGCAATTGGCATAAAAAGTTAATTTTAAGAATTGTAGCTAGATAGGTTCACCCTAGGGAAAATGGGTTTTGGATGGGGGGTCCAAAATCTATTGTGGAAGTCCTCAGGCACTAGAGCTAAGCTTTTTTTTTGTATATACCCCATTATTGGAAAGCCAAAAATAAAATCTATAATTGAGTTTTTGTGACTTGACAACAAAGGTGACAACTTTGACAATAATGCAAATTTTCTCCTTAAGATCTTTTCAGTCCTTTCACCTGTAAATCTACACATACAAAAAGTATTTTATTTTTGTGAATGAGGGTTTTCCTTAGTCAAACCCCATGTTTGATAATTAAACCTTGATAGATAAATTCCAATTGAAAAATGGAAAGGAATGATGAATGAAAACTTGCTTGCTACAACTCACCAAACCATTAATGACTTCCTTTAGAGGACTAAAATCAACATATCACTCCAAGGAATTTAGATCTTTCTTTGCTCTATTGGACACTTAAAAATGCTTGGATTATTCAGGATCAACAATGCATGTTAACCTTTACAAGATGAAATGAACACACATAAGCTTGAACATGATGCTAAGAACTTGACCCTTAATTGGTTTCTAAGTTATGAACTTGATTTTGAACTTAGAAAGCAACATTGCCCAAATGTTTCACCAACCTTCCAGCAAGGTCAATTCTAGTATAGATTCTTTAGAAGATCACTTTTTACAATTACATGAGTTTCAACATGAAGAATGCAATTTATTGACTTCTACATTACAAAAATGAGAGAAAGGTACTATTTTTCCATGGAAAAATAATGGGTTTCATAATCCACCAAGATATGGCTAATATATTAGACTTCTTTTTCTTTACCATCATCATCATGTTGAACTAACAAAGCTACTAAAGTATGAGGTGATACAAAAATATAAAACAAGAAGGGTCTATCTTGAATAGCTAACATTAAGATAGGAGGATTGGCCAAATAACTCTTGATCGAATCAAAAGCTTTCTCACACTCGTCATCCCATCAAAAGAGAACATATTTCTTCAACAAATGTGTGAAGGGAAGGGTATGATCAACCAATTGAGATGTGAATCAATGAACTACTTGAATCTTCCCTTGCAAACTATGTATTTGAGAGATGTTTCTAGGTGGAGGCATGTTAACAATCACATCAATCTTATTTGTGTTTCCTTTGATTCCATAGTGAGAAACTATAAATCCTAAAAGTTTATTAGCATCAATGTTGAGGACACACTTAAGAGAATTTAGTATCATCTTACAAATTCAAATACTTTCAAAATTAAGACATGGATTTTATACGTGATCCAAATGAGTCATTGAATTTTCCACGATATCATCAATGTAGTCTTCTAGAATTTAATGAATGAAATCATGAAATATTAATGTCATTTCCCATTGGTAAGTTTATCCTACATTATTTAACCCAAACTATATGACCACATAATAGAAAGTACCCCAAAGGGAAGTGAAGGATATCTTATACTAATCTTTCAGGTTAATACAAATCTAATTATAGCCCAAGAATCCATTAATGAAGGACAACAAGGTATGGCCTACAGTTGAGTCTACAATCATATCAATATTATGAAATGGAAACCATCCTTAAGAGAAGCCTTATTGAGAACATGAAAGTTAATAAAAGCATGAATATGGCAACCAAGCTTGCTAATAACAATGATATTCGATATCCAAGGTGAATATTTGATAGGATAGATAAAGATTGAGAAACTTCTCTATCTCAATCTTAACTTATAGTCCCACCTTGAGATTCATCTTTCAGATCTTTTGTTTAACAAGCTTAGAATTGTAACATAGGACAATATTGTGAACCACCACAAACTCATCAATGCAAGGCATGTCCTCATATGGAAAATCCAAAATATTGGGATGAGAATGTAATAGATCAAAATATTTCTTAGACTCTTTCGAAGAAAGACACTTTCTAATTTTAATCACCTTTTCTAAAGATTTAGGATCCATGAAAAATTCAATTGTATCTCCCTTATGGAGAGAATTGTGGTCTTCAAGATGGGGAATAGGAACATCATAATCCACATTAGATAAAGGAGCCTCCTCATTTATACTCAAAATGGATTCTCCAAAGTATGTTTTTTTATGCAAGCAATGCAAAATCAACATTTATGGTGATAAGAAGGAAAATGGGAGTAGAAACCTAAGAATTACTCTAGTGATTCATCTAAGGAGAAAAAATCTATGGGAACTTCATTAGATTATACCTTATTCTCAATTAGTTCAAGATGAACTAGATCAAGAGGTTCAATGGTAGAAATCATGTTAACACTCTAACATGGTTTCTACGTAGATTGTTCTAGAGAGCATCCCAACCCAAAGTTATGCTTACATGACCTAACTTGGATAGGGACCCAAATTACTTTTTTGATAAGCCCAAAAACTTTACATTTACATTCATAGTTAGAGAATAATTTATAACCAAGGTCATATCACATTTATAAGTCCTAAGAAAGAGGTGGATCTACATAGAGGCTCATCATTCCACCAATGTGTGTCAAACGTGTCCATAAGATCACAATAATTCTTCTTGATATGAATATAGTCATTAGATTACTTATTAGAATAATGATTATCTTCCTCAACAGTAGAACAATCATTTTCCTTTATAGGATCCTAATTTTCCTTGATGGGAGGACCACCAACTTTCTTAGTAGAGGTGCATGAAACTATTGAAAGGTCAAAGTGGATAGGATCTACTTTATACTCTACAATGAAGAATTCAAATAAGTCCAAGGACCCCCAATAATCACCATTACATGCATTTTATTTAGAAAAAGAAGTAGAAGGGGAAGACTCTGGATTCTTAACTTTGGGTTTATCTTCTTTAGGGGCATTCATCTCAGGGGTAGCCTTTGAATTAGACACCATCGGGGAGTATTCCAATGCATTAGAAGATAATGATGGAATAATTTTTGTTAGAGTGGAAACAACTAAGGCTCGACTATCAGTTTCCATCACACATAGGTGGGTAAATGCATAAAATCATCACACTTTATAAAGGAAATAGCCAACATTGGTCCAACTTTTAAACTTGAATCACTAAAAGGTGACATATATGTTTTGATTTTTGAAATGATGTAAACTAGTAAAATATGTATTTTTTAGTATATTTTATGTTTGTATTTTAAAAATAAAAATAAAAAATATTTTAAACTAGTTTTTTAATAAATTAATAATATAATTTAGTTGTTGATAAAATGTTATGAAGTTGCATGAGACACCAAACTTTTTATAGTAAATTTTATTTTTCTCTTTCAAATTTTTTGTGTGTATTTATAACTTGAAACTTTAGTGCATTGATATATTTTTTTCCTATTATGATGAATATATATTTCTAAATAAGTATTAAAATGTGTGTGAATCAAAAACTAGTTTCCATTAGACGTCAAATTTCATATTAAATATTTATCTAAAATGGAAAAAAACTTATATCATCTTGAAATAGATTTTTTTCTCTAGTGCATCATATTTTTTTAAAAAAAATTAATAAGTTTTAGTATTTTTCCTTGGCATGGTAATCAACCTAATATTTTGTGTTGATAACCTACTTTTAGTATATATATAATAATTAAACTATTAAAATAAATATATTTTTGAGAACTACACTTATGGATCTACATAAGGGTATTTTAATACTTTAAAAAAAATGTTATTTACATTAGTATGAGTTATTGAAGCTTCAAGTTTTTTAAATAATTTTATTTTTTTGGTAAATTGGACTTAAAGTGGTGCTCCATAGCCAGCAATTTTAGTTTATCTGTAATGCCCCGTCTTGTAACCTAAGGAATGTTGCAATTGTCTACGAAAGTTACGCGACATCACACTACTTGAGAATCCCATGGACGACTGTAGTATTTAGTTAACATAAAATTAAAAGTAAACATTGCATAACATTTGAATTCCATTCATGAATGTATAAAGTACAAATAAGATTCTTTTTTTACATTGCATTTGAAATAATATTACAATACTCATTCTTCAGATGAGGTAGATCAAATAATAGTTTACAATTACATATTACATATGTTCACCTGATAAAAAATTGAGGGATGATACAAATAGATTTCCAATGATACAATTTAAGGAAGTACACATATATCCAAATACAAGCTCTCCATCCATGAAGCTCTCGTTGCCATGATCATAAACTGGGGACCCAACGAAGTAAGGTGCACGTTCCACCCAACCATGTGGTACCCGTAGGTCCTCCCCCCATGCTAGGAGATTGTAATAAGGTTCCCTAGACATAACCTACCAACCCTAGACACAAGTAAAACCATAGACCATTCTACACAAGTACATACTTAACTTTTGGTTACATTGTTTCCAGAATTAGGATAATCAAATATGCTAAGATCACAAGGTTACTGCTATTTTAGGTGGAGTGTCATCACAATGTTGTATAGGTTACTCTGGTGTTTCTTCCTAGGTTTCGGCCCCCAAACTTGGGTTACCCTAGTAACCTCTTACAAAACCCGGCCCCTCATGCAAACTGTTGCAGTATCGAATATCTTTTAAAATAACAAGATATCAACTTTGCCATTCTAGGCCTTCTCAACTTAATCTCAAGACTGAACTAGCTCTTGAGTCTATAAGCGAGGCATAATTAATCCAGTTAAATATTTTAAAATACCAAATATGTTAATTTAGTTTTCATTGACTTACTAACTCTACATGAGTTACCCAGACACCAATTTGTGTGTCGACCCTCACACAGAGCCACTCCCTTGAGAATAACACAAGGAATCTAAGTTCCCTAACTAAGGTAGACAAGGTGTACAAGAAACATCATATAAGATCAAACATATCATACGGACATCAAATATTTGTTCATTTAACCAGGTGTCTAAACACCATGCAAAACCATGTACACTACCTTAGTCAACACAAGGATTGTATTTAAACAATTACAATTCCCACATTAAAGACAAAATAATCTAGAAGAATTGTACTTCTAATTTACATTCCCAATTTGCCCAATAAAAGAAGCTACAATTTTAAGCAAATTAGGGACAATAAACATCTAATTTTAGGATTTTCTAAATCCATTCAATTCAATAATTCCAAACATAAAATTATTCAACTTAAATTCAATTCATCTTTCATTGATATGAAAAAACAAGTATAATTCACCCAATCTGTAATCAAATAATGTAATAAAATTTTTGGTCTCTATCTATTTGATATATCTCATTATAAAGAAAATGTCCATTCATAGCTTTCATAAACCAATTAACAATATACCATACATTTAGATATATACACATCAAATCAATTTAACTAAGCATTTATTTAAATATATGTTATATACATATATAAACAAATATTCTAATTTTTTTTCAAATTAAAACTATATATTCACATATTTCTTTAAACAAAATAAATATATATACATATATTATATATATAAAATATATTAAAAATAATATAAATTATATATTAAAAATATATATATAACAAAAAAATAATAAATATAAAATAAAATATGAAATAAATTTCATTTTTATTGAGCATATTGCAGGCTGGGGAGCCGGCGGCCATACACAACTGCCGCCAGCTGCTACCCACACAGCCCTCCCTATGGGCAACGGCTGTGTCGATAGTCGTGCGCTCCCTATGAGGGCAGCGGCGGCTGCCTGCACAACCGTCACCCCTTAGGGCCGACTGTGGGGTAACCCCTGCAGCCATACAATGGCCCGGCTGCGGGCAAACCCCTACGGCCATAAAATACACTATTTTTTTTTTTGGAACACGAAAATTCTGACGGGTTATAAATTCATGAATGGAAATTTTTAAATATCAAAAATCACTGCGGTTTACTATAAAATAATTGTATATATGTATTTGTATCTGTATATATATATATTTAACACCAATATATATATACATATATGAATACATATATATAATTCAAATAACAATAAAATACTATAACTGGGCATTTGTTTTCAACATGGTTTTCTATAGGAAATTGTGAAACTTATTATTTTACACAAATTTAACAGAGAACATTTTCAACCTAGATGCTCAAAATTCTTTACTAACAGAAGTCTCCATTTCCTCAAATATCACAGAGAATTTATTTTGTAAATCTACAGAAATAATTTTGTTTTCTTTTGATTCTTTTCTATTGTTTTCTCTGATTCACTTAAAATCTGGTTTTCTTGAAATTCTCACAGTAATCAACAAATTTCTGTAGAAATATTTTCAATAGACAATCCACTGAGAAGAAGGGTTTTAAACAAAAAAATTCTTTTCACAAGCAATCTTTTTAAAAGTAAACAAATTAAATTCACAGGGAAATACCTGCTTTCCTATAGCTTGAAAAAGAAACTTGTCTGTAGAAGAAAAACTTTGCTTGCCTGTTGTGTGCAACCTTAAAAGCCCCTTCTAGAACTCCAAATCCAAAAAGATGCTAATACCAACCCAAAGAGATCTTCCAAAAATATACAGCAAATCCAAAGCAAAATTCACAAATTTACACAAAACAAGATTTTTTTTTTTTTGTAGAACCCTATTCTTTTCATTTCTCGTGAAGTCATTTTCTATTTTCCCCAAATCCATAAAAATATTCTGAGAGAATCCTCAACAAGAAACAATTAATTTAACTACCACACATGTCAAGAAGAAAATATCTTCCAACCAACTTACGGGTAATTCTTTCTTCCTTATCAAAAATTGAATGCATTTCAAGAATTAAAGAATTCAAATTTTAAAATACAATTTCCCTTTTTCCTTATTTTATTTATTTATTTAACAATTAAAATACCATTTCCCACAAAACAATTAATTTAAATTAAATATATTCACACAAATAAAATAACTTTAATTTAATTAATTAATTTATTTAATTAAATAAATTTAATCTCAATGATTAAATTACTTAACCAAACAAACTAATTTAATTAATTAAATAAAATATAAAGCTTTATTCTCAACATTTAAAATTAATTTAAATAAACAGTAAATTAAAGAATAATAAACTATCATTAAATTAACATTTTTTTCCTTTCAAAACAATTAATCATATCAGGCACAAACGAGACAACCAAAGACACCAAACTTAACTGACGACATACTTGTAACTGGGTTTAAGACTAGACTAGGAAGAACCTTGTTACTACCTCCCAATCAACATTTCTATTGAGTCTTTACATGCTCAGACCTGCATAACCAGGTGGAGTTGGTGTCATGTACCTGCAATCCTGCAACCAAACAAATAACATACATATATATATAATCCATTATACAAGCACACCATGTGGAGAAAATCACAGAAATCATAGGGCACTCGCAAGCGAGTGATGCAACTATGTTCTCCACACCAATACACATCACATCAAACTAACAAATAAAATAATAGTTAATCTACCATAAACATATATATAGCAATAACATCTGAAGGAAACATCTACACTATCACAAAGCATATCAGAAATTAATTATCACATACAATGTATCATCATATCACAAAACAAATCCACTGATGCTCAAAAGTTAGTGATCAAAATATCCAAAACAAAGTACCAAATTCTATCAATGTGAAAACATGCTAATAGAAAACATAAGCAAAATGGAGGGGTGCTACAAAAAAGTTGTAGAAGTATCTAACGTAGCTAGAATGGACCTTACTAGAACATATGTTTGACCAAAATTGATTTTTAGTTAGAAATACTTAAATTCAATTGTGCTAATAAGTTGGATGAAAGTGTGACACAACTTTGTGCTTTTACCTAGGTGTGTGGCCTTAAGGTCAACTCTGATTGTGATTATTTCATTATTAGCAATAAATTTTATGCAACAATGTAAGGTAGAGGTTATATCCCACAAAGCATGAATCCAAGGTCTTTTCAAAAGAATTTTGTAAGGCAAAGGACCAATAATTACATGAACCAAGGTGGGTATGGTAATAGGTCCCAAACTCAAAGGAAAGATTATCATGGCTAGGGCTTGATGACCAACATTATTGAATCCAAAAATATATAGAGAAGAAGCAACTAGAAAAGAAGAATACATTTTAATCTTAGGTAATAAATCTAAGTGCCACATATTAAGAGCTAAACTATTGTCAACAAGACCATGTCTAATACTAATGTTGTTGATGTTAACTATAATCATTAATGGATCCGCTTGATTCTATACCTTTGAGGGTGGGAGTTCTTGCAGATAGAATGTAATATTCGGTGAATCCACCTCAATATGCAATATTAATGCATTAACACTTGCCAGGCTAGCAGAAGAAGGAAAGAGTATGTTTTTTAAGGCTTCTTGAAGCATACCTTGGTAAACTAGAGCAAACCAAAGCAAGTCCAATAATAAGATCTTAGCCGGAATAACACAAATTTTATCAATAAGATCATAATCATTGGGTGCTTTAGCCATAGTTTTAGGTGAACTAATGGAAGACTCGATTGAGAAGGTGGTGAAGAAGCAAAAAAATAAGTGGGTTGATTCACGTTTTGCTGATTTCTTCTAGTATTATATGTATGCCCAAAAATATTATAAGAAGAGTTTATAGCTCTAAAGAATATTGTGTAAAGGTCTGTCGAGTCATCAGAAACTATAACCCCATATCTAGAATGAATCCTTTTAGGATAAGGTATAGATGGATTCAAGTAAATGACAATTCTTTTATACCTTTGAGGGTCCATGGGGATAGTCACTACATTTACTACCTTCTCAACTTGCGAAGAGGGCGTACATGATTGTGATGAAGAATTTTTCTTAGAAGATCTATAGATAGGAGAAGTTTCCTCTAAGAAATCATCCAGAGAATCATCAAGCATATACAAATATTCCTTAGAAAAGAATTATCGTAAACATTAAAACATTGTAGAAAAATATATGTCATGATTCACAGTTTCACATCAGGTTCACCAAAAAGGTTGAGAAGGGGGATTTGCTACACCCTAGTCTCTAAGACTCTAAAGAGCCTACAAGAGAGAGAAAACTACCCTTAACTACCTCCTACTACCTAATAAATTGAGAAAGATAAAGGGGATTATAAAAATGCATCATAAGTATAGTCTTAGGAACAATGATAGATAGACAACTTTGGGGACTAAAAGAGAAAATCACTAAGATTTTTGAGACAAAGAGAAGACCTCTTAGCTAGAGGATAGCAACATGTGAGTGAGATGTCAGTGAAGTATGCTAAAGTCCTAGAGATTTTTTGATGTCCTATACAGATAGAGCAATAAACCCTTAGAAAAAACATCAAAGGATCTTCTAACTATTCTAGATCTGAGGGCTATTTAAACTATTGATTTATCATAAAATAAGAAAGAAAATAAATGAAAAGAGAGATAAGATATGGGAACTTACAAGAGGTCCTCTGCTTTGAGACTTTCTTCCAAGATCCACATGAGAAATGATGTAGAAGAATCTAGTGGTGTAAGGGTAATCCTACATCATCCAAAAATATTTCCTTTTTCTTAGCTTTTTGGTAGATGTTTTTGCATTTCTAGATACCCTTTTTGTTGAATAAGAATTTCCAACTTTCAAAACTATTTTTTTGTTTTTTCTATTCAAACTGTTATTTCTAGAAGGTATGAATTTGAAGGAATGAGGAGGAAAAAAATTATGGGAAGCTTCAGAACAAAAGAACAGACACTTTGGAAAAAGAATCAAGCCAAGATCATTCTCGGTTTGGAACATATTCAAGTTTTAATTTCCCAAAATTGCCCTAAGAACTCTTTCAAACCAGGATTGAGGCACTAAACAGTCTCATACAAGCCAAAAAACTTTTAAAATTAGAAAATATCATTCTTAGCACGTACTACACTCTGATCCCTTTCCAACCCTTCAAATGGTCTATCAAACAGAGTCCCAAATCAAAAGTTATGGCTTCCAAAAGTTGGTCATTTTTTAGAAAATTGCCAATTTTTGAATTGAGACTCAATTTTTGAATTTCAAATTTCAAATTTTGGAACCCAACTACCTATATTCAAAATTCAAATTGTATCTTTGGCTCCAAGCTGGAAAATAGGGTATTTAGGACTCATTTTGAAAATTTAGAGGGGCAATTGGAAAAGAGAAAATTGTATTTGGAAAAGGGGAATTTCTTTTGAGAAATAGTAAAAGTTGCATGTGTAGACACCTAAATTTGGACACTTAATTTATTCAAATTTATCCCCTTTTCATCTAAACATCCTTTTATTTTCATTAATTAAGTAATATTACTATTATTTAATTAATAACCTTATTTTTTCCAAATCCCTTGTTAATAATTAAATACCTTATGTCTTTAATCCTCATTTTCATCAAATGAATTAAATAAATATGAGATTTATTTTTTCACATATTTTTCTTAATCCTAACCCACCTCCTAATCTCTTCATTAGGGATGTACACATGCCTAACCTTGATTAGGATGTGTCACATCCTCCAACATTTGCAAGTTGGCTTCTAATCCTTATTAACTACTAATTATCTTCTAATTACTGATCAGTTAAGCCTAATTAGTACCTTGGTCAACTCTCCCCATCCCCCAAGGAATTTTTAATTCCTTTTTATTCATCTAAGGCTCCTCTCTTCCCCATGTGATTTTTTAATTCACTTTTATTCCTCCAAGGAATCTTCTCTTCCCCATGCAATTTCTAGAACCTTTGACTTGTCACATCACATGTGCCAAAGTCTTCTAAAATCTTTGACTTGTCACATCAAATCACATGTGGGTAAGTAATTATATTTTTAAGCACCTTGTTTTATCCAAGGTACTTCTCACCTCTCTTTTTGGGAACCTTTTCTTGACCACAATATCTCCCAATCATTGTGAATTTAGAATTCACTTTTATTCCTCCAAGGAATCTTCTCTTCCCCATGTGATCATTGAGAGGTCACATCAAGTTACTTGCAAGTACCTCCATCACATGTCCTTCTTTCACCTCACTTACACCTCATCACATCCTTGGTAACTTCACCTTTCACATCTCAAGATGTGAGGGCTTGTGAGTCCTCAACTCACCATAGCCCTTCATCTTGGCCATGGTGGCTCAAGCTTAACCATTCATTTGTCTAGAGAATTCAAATTCTTCTATAAATACCCCCTCTTTTCTCTCATTTAGGGAAATTATGCATTTTGATACCAAACACTTGCTATTTTTCCATTTGAAGCCATACTTAGCCAATTTGCACATTCTTCTTTCATCATCACACTTGAGTTCACTATTCATCCACTTTCAACCATCTTGCACCGTATGTTGCATCTTTCATCTTATTTTCCATCCAAGGAGCAACATCACAAATCACATCAAGGACCAAACCAAGGACAATGCGAATAAAAGGTATATCATTTTTTTTTTTTATCTTGCTTTTATTTTTGTTCATCATAGCCTAATCATGAGGTGGTCTTGTTTTTGTTTTCTCTTGCATTTCTAAGTTGTCTATTTTCAGATAGATCACAAACACCTGCACACATTTGTGGCACACCTAGTGGGACACACAAATAGGTTTCTTGCTCTCAATTTTTCTGTCGTTTCACTATTTGCAAGTTTAGATTACATAGAGGTGGACCTACCCTTGCAGAGAGATGGACCTACCCACAGATAGATAGACCTATCCACAGATAGGTGGACTTGCCCTCAGAGGGGCAGACTTTCCCTTATAGAGGTGGACCTACCCTCCATAGAGCCTAGAAACAACAATTTTTTCAAACTTTTAGTAGATGGGCAGACCTAACCTTGCTAAGGGATGGACCTACCCACAAGGGGTGGATCTACCCACCAAGGGGCAGACTTTCCCAAAAACAAAGGGGAAAACCTACCCAAAACAACATTTTTCAAAAGGTAAAAACTACATTTTAAGCACTATTTTTTGTTGTTTTGAGTACTTCTGACTTCCTAACACGCGTTTGTTTTTGTGCAAT
The DNA here is from genome assembly GCA_007258455.2 of Sequoia sempervirens. Taxonomy (NCBI): domain Eukaryota; kingdom Viridiplantae; phylum Streptophyta; class Pinopsida; order Cupressales; family Cupressaceae; genus Sequoia; species Sequoia sempervirens. The sequence continues at coordinate 13,564 of VDFB02092084.1, read as the reverse complement.
GATTTGATGAACATTTGGTGGAGAAAAAAGAAAAATAAATTACTAACAATTTTCTTGCAAGGCCATTCATTTTGAAACTTTTATTAGTTGTTTGTTTATCATTTTTTGTTAATTTAGGTGCATAGCTTAACTAGGAGGGGCCAAATTTACATTGTGTGTTGTGTTTGTGGTAGGATATTGGCGTATCCAATCCCCTTGTGTTGTTTGGCGATCTTGGGTGATGAGAAATTGTATCTTACCAAGTTCTTGAGCCATCCTTTTTATTTTATTTTAGGGGACTTGCTTGGGGATTTCATCACCCCAAGGAACAATCCCAACCATGTGTACCAGTGGGTTATACAAATGGAGGAGGTCAAATTTGTACCCCAATCTAGCCATGTCATTATTGGAAAAGCATCGGGATGACATGAAGAGTTGGTTTGAGCCTTTAGTATCTTGCTAAGGTTCTCAACTCACGCTTGTGATAGGCTGGTGTTCACGATTTGGGCCTCACATACCAGGTGTATATCAAGGACTCCCTAGCCACCTTTTTTATCCTAGATAGAGGAATTTTTTGGCCATGCCCATTCTACTAATCTTAGGATCATGGTATTTGAACTATTTTTTTGTGCAAAACTAGTGATCTTTTGTTCAGTCAAGTCAGCCTTATCCTCTAATCATTGTTTGATGTGTTTTGGGTCATTTGCCATAGTCATTTTTGTGAAAAATCAAGTTCAAATTTTGTGAAAGGGTGGACTTTCCCTTGTAGAGGGGCAGATCTGCCCTTTGTCTCAGTCCCTTTTCAACCTGTTTTTGTCAGATTTTCCCAACTTTGTGTTAAACAAGCATACCTTCCCTAGTAGGGGTGTACCTAACCCTAGTTGGGTGGACTTGCCCTTAAATGGGTGGACCTACCCTTGGATAGGCATACCTACCCCTTGAACAATTAATTTTACCACCTGTTTCATCATTCTGAGCACCCATTTCATCATTTTGGGCACCCATTTCAACGTTCTAAGTGCCCATTTCATCACTTTGAGAGCCTGTTTCATCATTCTGATCACTCATTTCCCCATTTTGAACATTCATACATCAATTTTGAGAATACATTCCCTGTCTCAAACATTTATCCCCTCGATCTGAGCATCCATATCCTTGTTTCATGCATCTGTTTACCTCTTCCAAACAACTATTTTTTCCCATTTTCACTGAATATGCGAACTTGACCTTGAATGGGAAAACCTTCCCTAGATAGGAAGACTTACCCCTTTTAGTTGGGAAGACCTTCATTTGGATGGGCGGACCTACCCTTCAAACAACTATTTTCATCTTTTGTTTAGTCATTCTAAGTGTTGTTCCTTCATTACGATAACCATCCTCAATGTTCCAAGTATTGTTCATCCCTTCCGGGTTATCATTCATCCCTTGTTTTGAATATCCATTCCTTGCTTTGAGCATTCATCCCCTCATTCCAAGTCTTCATCCTATCGTTTTGAGCATTCATTTGCCTGTTTTGAGTGACTGTTTCCTCATTCTGAGCATCCATCAACATTTTTCATAATTCATCGCTTCATTGACCAAACCAAATAGGTGTTTCTTATAACATCATTAGAGTCCATATCAATCATCAAATAATTCATCCCACTCATCTAGACTTCATTTTGAGGGTTTTTATTTTTATGTTGAAACTTCCAAAGGCCATAACTTTTGACTCGGGTGTTCGATTAGGTTGAAATTTTATGGGTGGTTGTGTTATGAGGTAGCATGTGGATTCCCAACTGACCATGAGTGGGTTGCACCTCATTTTGACACATTTCCAGGGCTCCAAACTTTCATCTTGACTCTCAAAATCATAATTTAGTGTTTTTTTTCAATTCTTGAAGAATCATTTTCGTTAATAACTTAGAATGCATGTCTCATATTTGGGATGTTAGCTAGAAATACATCCTATCTTATTTTTGAGTATTTTTTTGGAAAAAAATAGACTTCGAAAGGTATGTTTGTGAAGTTTCCTAAAATGGAAAAATTTGACAATTTTTGAAAACTGCCAAATTTGGTAAAAATGTGATTGTCAACACCTTGCATCATCTAGTTAAAACCCATGAACTTGGTTTAGAATAAAACCTATCTTGTCCTCTAATCCAATCCCAATATGAGCTTCGATCCATCTGCATTCTCCCAAGGTCATTTGTTCATCATTTGAATCATATAGGCATATCAACCAGAAGCATCTCTAGGTCACACATCCCTTATCATTTTCTCAATCCAAATCCTCTGAAATTCATTTGAAGTTATTATCTAAATTGACCGAAGTGCCTAAATTTATTTTCATCATCATCTTCTTAGGATTTTCATCTATCCTAAGTTAACCATCATCGTTGACCCAATCAATCCACTTTCAATCTCAAAGTGGATTTGGTGTTGCAATCCCATTTATCCTTTAATCCAATCAATCAATAGCCTAAGTCACCTAGGGTAATCTTTGAACTTGGTTTATAATCCCTTCCATCATCCTATCTAATCCATTATTCAATCTTATCAATCATTGATCAATCTTATCCAATCAAATCCAGTCACATCCCTATCCAATCATTTTTTACCTAATCAATCTGCTTCCATCTCGAGGTAGATTCAGTGTTGTAATCAGCCTTTGATAATCAACTCCTATCATCAGAATCAATCCCATTGCATCATCCAATCATCCTAATCTAAGCTTTAATTTAATCCTGATTTGAGCTTTACTCTGTTTCCACCCAAAATCTTTGACCCATCCTATTTATCATTCTTTCATCATGAATCCTTATCCTCCATCAGTAGTAATCAAGGGAAGCCCTAATTACACTGACAATGATAAAGAGAGTCTTTTCAATCAAGAGGTGTATGAAATCAACCCCCTTGATGTTATCATTGCTAGTAAGCTTTCCCCAATCGCTTTCCAAAATCCAATCCCCCCTCTGGTCTATCTTGTTATGTCTTCATCCATGCCTAATAACGCTCCTTATGCTACCTTTGACAAGGGATATCCATTATCTTCCTTGCCCACATCTCTATCATATCCTCCCTCTACATCATCCTCTTATCTGACATCCATGACTTCTTATCCCAATCTAGTATCCCAACACCCCTATTCTAATTCCCCATCCATGTCCCCCTATCCCAATCCTCCTTACCAATCAACCTATCCTAATCCAACATCCACATCTTCTTATCCTAATCCATCATCCACATATCCCTATCTCAATCTGCCATCTCACTCTTCCCATCCTAATCCTCCATACCAATACCCTTACTACAATCCACCAATTGTATCCTCTTGTCCTAATCCACAGTCTATGTCCCCCTATCCTAATTCACCACTCCAATATTCCTACCTTAACCTTCCATCCAATACTAATCCTTCACCTACTCAATCCTATATCCAATCCCATTTATCCATCTAATCCTATTCCACCACTCCATAATCCCAATCCTTCACCAATCCCTAATCCTTCATCTATGCCCATCACCCCAACCAAGCCTAGAGTATGCAAGTTTTTCACTCCATAAGTTCTCCAAGGACTTATGACAAAGAATACATCCCCAACTCCACAGTTTAAATTTGTGGAACCATGCCATCCCAATCCATCATCTAGGGTTTCTATTGATGTCACCACCCCCAACACCACTCAAATATTTGAAATCCCCACATCCACTGAATCCATTGAGCCCCCATCTCCTACTTTGGGAACTGTCGAAACCATCGAAGATAACCAAACCCCATCACCATCTTCTACTCCTAGATCCACCCAATCCATTGAATACACCCAAATCCAATCCACTTCTCCTACCCCTAGTATCACTAAAATGCATTCCAATGAATGCTTTGAATCCTCCATCCTTCCATCTTCCCCACTTGAAGAGTCCCTCCAAGACTCCATCATTATACCTCCCATACACGATGAAGTTTTCCAAGATCTTGATCTACAGCATGCCAACATATCCCCTTCTCCATCTCAAGATCCTAATAACTCGTCTATTCCACCTCATTCTCCCCTTGTCACTATAGATCCACTCCCTCCATCTCATGATCCCTTATCACCCTCTAATCCACCTCAAGATCATAGTCCCCCATTCATCCCATCACATGATCCCCTTGTTACTCAAGATCTGACCACTCCATCACATGAGCTCTTATCTCCCACTGCCACACATCTAGATCCTATCATATCCCATAATCCCTCTCCTAATACCACCCATCCAGATGCTACTATACCATCATCTCCATCTCATGATCCTCCATCACCACCTAAACCTACTATTCCCACACCACTTGTATATCCCCTTAGTACCCTCACATTCTTCCATGGTGGTCTCCTTGTAGAAGAAAAAAAATCATATATATCACCCATCGTCCTCCTGATAATGGACTCACATTGTTTTTCTAGAATAACAAAAATCCTATCATGGATCGAATGCTCATGAACATAAACTATCACAAAAAAGGTTTATGCCTTCATGAGCAAGGTATTTTAGAGCCCATACAGGTCAAAGAACAAATCTATATGCAAGGTCTTAGACATATTTCTCAAGACTCACAATCTAAAGATGTTGGTACAACCTCTAGACGTCCTCAACGAGCCTCTTCCAAACAAAATATAGGATTTTCCCATCACTCCACTAGATCATTTGCTTCCATCCCCCCTCCTCCATTGTACCACCTCAAAACAACCATCTATATTCCTCCCTCATCTGCTCCATCCATTTTGGGTCCTTATCTCCCTCCATCCACTACATCTATTTTGGGCCCTTATATCCCAAAATCACCTCCTCCATCTCATTCTATTCATCCTTTCATCGATCCATCACCCCTCCATGTCACCCATCATAAACATCCCACTCTCATGTCCCCTAATTGGTATCAACAAGGTCACATAACTACACATCATCCATATACATGTAATCATCATAATATTACCTCCATTGCTCCACATCATCCATCTCCATCCACATGCTATCTAAAAATTCAAATTATCCAAAAAAATTAAAAAATCTAGAAAAGTCAAAAAAAAGGTCAAAAAAAAAATAGTAGAGAGAAATCAATCGTCCAATGGTGAAAACTTGTAAAAAAAGAACCTTGAATAAGTACCATGATGAAAACCTAGAAAACGGGTGTCATGCATAAATCCCCATCTATCCTTTTCCACGCTTGGGGGAAGCTTCTTGATATGCATTCCCTCCATCTGCTATGCTTCCTACTATGATTTTAGCTATGCACCCATCTTCCTGCTATACATTCTCTTTATTCATACCCTCCATCCCACCTATCTTCCTCATCCTACCATCATATCCATTTATCTCCCATGTCTCCATCTTTCTTGTGATCTTGATCAAAACAGGGACACCTAACTATGCATTCTTTGGACACCTTTTGGTATACATTCTCTTCATCCATGCCCTATCGTATTCCTTAGTAACCCATCCTATCCTCTAGTTATCTCCTTTATCTTCCTATCCACTCATCTTGCATCCCTCCTGCCTCATGACACATGGCATATTTGGAGTGGGGGAACTTATCTCCCTTTGTGGCATAGTCCTTGGAGACATCATCCATCATAAAAATCTCTTCCATCTACCTACCATTATCTTCCTATCCACTCAAACAATCCCTTCCATTTCCCAATCCTTATCTTCCTATCCATCTATTGTAACATCCATGTCATCCCCCCATCCTTATCATTCTATCCATCATAGCAATTCTTTCCACCTCCTCATCCTTATCCCTCTATTCATCCATCATAGCATCCCTTTCATCTCCCCATCCTACTCTTCCTATCCACCCATCTTTCTCTTCTTATCCATTCATCCCTATCCTCATCCCATCTTGTAATCTCTTGTCATTGGTATCTAGATATAGGCCACTCCCCATGCAATCCAATGTCATCTATCTCATCATTGTCACTCCTACTTCCTTTGCACATCTTTCCAATATCCTACCGCTTATCATCATTCATCTCTCCATTGTATCATTCTCCCAATTCATCTTTTGATGATTTGGATAACTATCACATCCCTAAGCTTCATTTGATCACCATTATCTTATCCAATCAAATAGGTCTACCCTGACTCGTCATTTTGGTTCCATAATTTTATCCCCTTATCAGGGTTATCTCATCATCCCTTATCCATCGTTTTTCTTTTGTCTTTTTTTGAACTACGTTGCCCCTGCACTTTCATGAAGGTAAGGTAGATCATTTGATCCACCCCTGGGGTTTCTTTATCATCTATTATCAATATTTTTTCTTTTTTTTCTTGGTCTTTGTCATCATCGAGGTCTCCATCATCCTCTTCTTGCTTTTATCCATGGTCAGTTTTCATCCTTTTATCAAACTACGAGGGCTCTACGCTTTCACGTATCTTTGATCAACCCCCGATCCCCTAGGTTGTTAGGGTATTTTGGTCTTGTGTTGTTCTTCTTTATTGTCTCTTGTGTCATGTTGTCAAGAGTGCCCTTATCTAGTTGGTTCTTCACAAATGGGATCCTCTAGTGTTAGAAGATTGGGTTAACGAAAAAAATCCTACGTCATCTGGGTCATTTTAGTTTAGTATCCATCATCGGTCTCAACAAGATGCATCCTTCCTAATAGACCTCATCAACCTCATCCATCTTTGTGATCCTATGAAAAAGGACGTTTGAACTCAATTGTGATATTTTGATGCTTTTGGATTTTTTTTTATCATTTGAGCTCCCTATCATCACTTGTCATGGCTGCCATGATCCATCATATTATGGTGCGTTTTGACTAGTCACCATAGGGGTGTATCTTGATCTTCTATTTGTTGTTATCTTCTTGTTTGTCCCACATAGTACCCACCAAATCCCTGAGGTCTTGTGTTATGCTAGGGAATCCTTGTGTGATTATGGTTATCCCAATTCCTGGCTCGACCAAGGTCTTCATGACTTTGGGGTGTTGGGATAGCCTTCTTGTCTATTTTTTTTGTTTTATGCATTAGACAGTAATTCACCTTGGTTCTTCATACCCTGGCATCTCGTGTCTTATTCTATAGCAAAAATTAGTGCTCCAAAGATGGAAAATTGCATTATAATTTAATTTCATTTTCCATTCCATCATCGTGCATGTATCCCCCATCTTCTCATCCATCAAAATCCACCCCATCCATTCATCCTTCATCACGCTCCCTCCCCTATCCATCCAATCTCTTATCATCATCTCTTCAAACTTCTTAGAATAATATCGATTGGTTATTCTAATCATCTTGTCCCCCATCATTTTTTTTCCATCTGACATCTCAATTTGATCCTCATCAATTCAATCTAGCACAGATCATCTAATCACATCCTCGGTCTTGTCCCCATCCTTGTTACAAGCCTTGATCCAATCATCATCATCATCCTCATCCTTGGGATGTATCCTTCCCTATCCTTTAGTGTTGTTTCGGGATGTATCCTTCCCTCATCAACAACCCTTTTTATTGGGATGTATCCTTCCCTATCCTTGTGTTGTTTTGGGATGTATCCTTCCCTCATCAACAACACATTCATCATCATAATCGGGATGTATCCTTCCCTATCCTTTTTTGTTGTCTTGGGATATATCATCCCCTCAATGACAACACTCCATCCATCATCAACTCACTTTGGCTTGTGGCTTGACTGGGCAACATCACTTTTGTCCTTAAATCCATTTGTGCTTCCTAATCTCCCATTGCTTCTCATCTTTTTTTATCCATCACTTTGCATCCCCTTTCTCATATACCTCTTGCATCACCTCATCCATTTCGAGAGCACACATGTGTTCTCTTGAACTCGCATGTCCTCTCGAGGGGGAATCCTCCATCCCTAACCTACATCTTCACTCCCATCATCTTTCTTCCTAGTCACTCCTTTGATGACTGGGGCATCTTTCCCAATCTAACCATATTCTTATGGGTTCTATGTTTTAATATTGTTTGAAATGATCCTACTTTGTAACACCATCTCAAAGAGGGAAAAAATATAGACACCTAAATTTGGACACTTAATTTATCCAAATTTATCCCCGTTTCGTCTAAACATCCTTTTATTTGCATTAATTAACATTACTATTATTTAATTAATACCCTTAATTCTGCCAAATCCCTAAGGTATTTCATTAATAATTAAATACCTTATCTCTTTAATCCTCCTTTTCATTAAATGAATTAAATAAATATGGCATTTATTTTGTCACATATTTTTCTTAATCCTAACCCACCTCCTAATCTCTTCATTAGGGATGTGCACATGCCTAATCCTTGATTAGGATGTGTCACATCCTCCAACGTTTGCAAGTTGGCTTCTAATCCTTATTAACTACTAATTATCTTCTAATTACTGATCAGTTAAGCCTAATTAGTACCTTGGTCAACTCTCCCCATCCCCCAAGGAATTTTTAATTCCTTTTTATTCATCCAAGGCTCCTCTCTTCCCCATGTGAGTTTTTAATTGGATTTTATTCCTCCAAGGAATCTTTTCTTCCCCATGCAAGTTCTTGAACCTTTGACTTGTCACATCACATGTGCTAAATTCTTCTAGAATCTTTGACTTGTCACATCAAATCACATGTGGGTAAGTACTTACCTTTTTAAGCACCTTGTTTTATCCAAGGTACTTCTCACCTCTCTTTTTGGGAACCTTGTCTTGACCACGAGATCTACCAATTATTGTGAATTTAGAACTCACTTTTATTCCTCCAAAGAATCTTCTCTTCCCCATGTGATCATTGAGAGGTCACATCAAGGTACTTGCAAGTACCTCCATCACATGTCCTTCTTCCACCTCACTTACACCTCATCACATCCTTGGCCACTTCACCTTCCACATGTCAAGATGTGAGGGCTTGTGAGTCCTCACCTCACCATAGCCCTTCATCTTGGCCATGGTGGCTAAATCTTAGTCATCCATTTCTCTAGAAAATTTAAATTCTTCGATAAATACCCCCTCTTTTATCTCATTTAGGGACCTTAAGCATTTTAATACCAAACTCTTGCCATTTTTCCATTTGAAGCCATACTTAGCCAATTTGCACATTTTTCCTTCATCATAGCACTTGAGTCCACTATTCATCCACTTTCAACCATCTTGCATCCTATATTCAATCTTTCATCTCACTTTCCATCTAAGGAGTAGCATCACAAATCACATCAAGGGCCAACCAAGGACAACAGGAATAGAAGGTATATCATTTGTTTTGCTTTATCTTGCTTTTATTTGTGTTCATCATAGCCTAATCGTGAGGTGGTCTTGTGTTTGTTTCTCTTGCATTTCTAAGTTGTCTTTCATTTTCAAATAGATCACAAACACCTACACACAACATGTATTGAAGTCTGTGATGGTTTGATCCTCTAGAATGTAATTTCTTTGTAGTTCGAGAACATATTGCCAATAAATAAATAATAATTTTGTTATTTCCCCTATTGTTTGATTTTTTTGAGTCTGATGTCAAGCATGGTGGTGATGACCAAATCTAACTCAAAATTATCAGGTCCAAATAGGAAACTAGCCCCTTCAACCCTACCCACTCAACTTATCACAAACTCACACCTAGTTGCTTGTAGCCTTCCAAATTTTCTTTTTAACAATATCTTTTAGAGAAGGTTGTATAGAGCCTAACTAAACATGATTTGATATTCACTTTAAGGCCTAACAACATACCAAAAGGTTTCATGAGGTTTCTTTTGAACAATGAAGAGAACCAATAACTATCCTCGGCTTTTAGACCACCAAATAGCCCACTTTTACAAATAGAGTACCCTCAAAACACCTAGTTAATCCTAGAACTCAATGAATAGTCCTTATTTAGGTTTCAAAACTTCAAAATACACCAACATTCATTGGAGCCATGACCTCTAAGACATCGAACCTTAAGACCCTCACTTTGCATACAATTGACAAGGGCTTAGTGAAAGTCTTATCTCCCAAGCTTACCTAACCCAAAAAATGCCTCCAAAACTTCACAAAAGGTCTACACAAACTCAAATATCCCTTACATAGATAGTTCCATCAATATTTTGACAAAACCTTGTTTCAATACCCCATTGTCACTTGAAAAAACACACAGATTTTCCCTAGGGCATCACCCCAAGCTTAAAAACTTTCTTCCTCTACCCTCTAGACCATGAAAACACCTAGACTACCATGAGAGGAGTCATTCCACTAAGATAAAGGCCTTGAAAGTAGGTGGAATGAATTAGAACCTTATTTTACCCCTATCAAACCCTATCACTAGTTTTCTACAGTTTGTCTAAGTAAATTGACGAAATATCCTACAAAACTCAATGTTAGACTCTCAAACTTGATGTAAATGGAAGATAATTCACATCTCTATATAATACAGTAATATTCAAAACAATTATAGTCTATACAGGTCCATACAACTCCTAGAAAGTACATAATTAAAGAGAAAATAGATAAATACATGTTGTTATTGATATGGAAATTTTAATATAGCATTCATCAACACTTGCTCAAGCCTTTTGGAGGCTTTATATACATATTACATTCCAAAATAACCACCCAAACATTTATAACTTCCTTTTGAACTCCTATGACTTTTCATCTTCTTGAAAATTTGTATTTTTGCAATTTGTTGTTATGACAACTTACACATACACTCTTGTAACTTTGAAATTTTGACATAAATGACTCACAAATGACCCAATTACATGGAAAATTGTCTCAATAGACCTTATTAAATGAAAAAATACCCTAAACACCTATACTTATCATATTGACCTCCTAATGTAAATTTTATGTGCTTGGTGCTCCTGCACCATACAACCCCCCTTAAAAATGACTCATGTCACATGTGACTATCATTTTATCTTAGTTCCTCCTTTTATTTCTCAAATATTCTCTAGTCTTATAAATCTCAATCCATTGGTCCATACATTGAAATCTTGTCTCATGCCCTACAACCTTGATCTTGTTTGCACTTGAATATGGCTCCATCTTTGCAATCAGACCTTATGGTTGTCTTCTATTTGTTCCTTGATCAAAACCAGATACAAATAGAAACTTACCAAATGTTCCTTGAACTATCTTCCCCTTTATCTTAGCTTCATACTTTTATCTTCCCTTAGTTCCCTATCCACTTTATCCTTTTATCATTGTCAACAGACCTTTTGACTTATCAGCCTCATGTACCATTGTACTGTCATACCTATAAACTCCACTATACCCACAAATCCTTAAATTTCTTCCATGTGATCTTTACTCCCAACCAATGACACACACTATTGTTCATACCATGACATTAGTATGCCAATTTACCTCACCAACTCATCCTTCAATACTGAATCAATCTTCACACCTATTGTCACAACATTCTTGTCGTAATCTCAACCTTTGAAAACTCTTTCTTCCCAAACATGATAACCTTAGCATCTTTAACATTTCCTTTGTCCTCTTCCACTAGTGGAATCAAAGTAAATGTGTTCCCATCCTTCTTTATGGTTTATTTATTTTCTCTTCCATCATATAGTGCATGCTTATCAAACTACTAGGGTCTACCAAGAAGTAAGTGGCAACAATCAATAGTTATAATGTCACAAAGCACCCTATCTCTATACCCTCCAATTTGGAACTCCACATTTTCTTACTCATTTACCAAAAGAGACTGATTACCATTTAACCAAGATGCCCTATATGGTGTTTTATGAGGAACTCTATCTAGTTTCAGTTTTTCTACCATTTCTTGAGACACCTTATTATCAATTGACCCTAAATCTATGACAACCTTGCATACTTTACCTCTACACTTGCATGTGGTCTTGAAAAAGCTCCTTTTTGACTCATCTCCTCTTCCTTGGATGTCTTCAAAAATTTTCTTCCCAGCATCAAACTTTCACCAACTTCAAGAGCAACAAAAATACTTTTAGAATTTGAACTCTCACCTTCATCTTCTTGGACAATTTGTGCTCTTATTTCACTTCTCCTTTCTCAACCACTTGATGTAGCACCAAAATTTTCAAGGAACTTGTAGGATGGATTACCAAACTCATTGCAATTGAATCACCTAATAGTGTTTGAAGTTCTTCCTCCTCTAAATATGCATCTTGTGCCTCTAAAACCTCCTCTTGCATCAACACCTTGCTCTTTACGTTTACTTGCTTCTTCTTGTTCCTCATATGGCTTCCTTGATGTAGGGAATGATCCTCTCCATCTTGTATTATTTCCCCTACCTCCAATAGACTTATATTACCTTCTTTTTATCTTTTCTTCCACCCTAATATCCAATTGGAAACTCTTCAACAATATTTTGGTTAGAAACAACCAATTCATCTTGGATATTGAATCTAAGGCCACCTAAATACCTAGCCACTTTTTCAACTTCATCTTCATTTCTTCCTAACTTATACTTAGATTATATAATTCATCAATATAGGTCTTGACATCTAAATCCTTTTGATTCAAAAATTGTAATCTCTTATACAATTGAACTTCATAGTCTTTAGGAAGAAATTTACCTTTAAGTTTTGCAACCATCTTGTCCCAAGAAACTATCCTTGACTTACCTTGCTATCTCCTTTCATCTTGCTCATAGTCCCACCATAGAAGTGCATGACCTTTGAGTTTTGTCTTTCCTACCTTCACCTTCTTCTCATTAGAAACATCTTCACTTTCAAAGTGGTTGTCCATGGATTCAATCCAACCAAGTAACTCTTCCTCATTCAAATTTCCACCATATATAGGTAAATCAACCCTTACCTTATGTGAATCACCTTTTACTTCCCTAAGAAAATTTTCCATCCTCTAATCTCCAAGGTCTAATTATTCATCTACATCTTCATACTCGTCATCTTCTTCCTTGGAGTTGCTTTCATCATTCTCATCTCTTCTCTTCCGTGTTTCCAAGGCAGCAAGCCTTGATAACAAAACATTATGAGACTCCAACAACTTTTAATTTTTCTCTTTTAAATCCTACAATTCTCTAGCAGCACCAACATTCTTAGGAGGCATCTTAACTTTACAACTTCCAACCTTCCTCTATGCAAACTTCAACCAATCAGCTTCAAAGGATTTAATAATTGTTCTTTGATACCACCTAATGTCAAGCAAGGTGGTGATGACCAAAAACAAATCAAAATTATCAGGTCCAAACAAGAAGCTAGCCCCTTCAACCCTATCCACTCAACTTATCGCAAACTTACACCTAGTTGCTTGTAGCCTCCCAAATATGCTTTTTACCAGTATCTTTTAGAGAAGGCCATATAAATCCTAACTAAACACTATCTAAGATTCACTTTAAGGCCTAAAAACATACCAAAATGTTTCATGGGGTTTCTTTTGAATAATGAAGACAACCAATAATTGTCCTCAATTTTTAGACCACCAAATAACCCACTTTTACAAAGAGATTACCCTCAAAACACCTATTTAACCCCAAAAATCAATGAAAAGTCCTTATTTAGGTTTCAAAACTTCAAAATCCACCAACATTCAATGGAGCCATGACCTCTAAGACACAAAACCTTAAAACCCCCACTTTGCATACAATTGAAAGGGGTTTATTGAAAGTCTTATCTCCCGAGCTTACCTAACCCAAAAAATTCCTCCAATACTTCACAA
>VDFB02092081.1:0-45950 GCA_007258455.2 Sequoia sempervirens | reverse complement strand
CAATGAATTGTTTGATAAAATAATGGTAGACATGTAAGGAGAAATGTGGTAGCATAGACAAGGTAGTGAATCATTTGAAAAAATGCCTCAAAGAAATGTGGTCTCATGGTGATGGAAATGCATTTGGAATCACATGGGGAATTTAGTGCATACTAACCACATGGTTAAGGGTCAATGTCCAAATCTTTTAAAACATTCATGGGATCCAGGTATCATTTTTGAAGACAAAATTATTGATGATAGCTAGAAGGAGGTGACCAACTTGAGATGCTTGAAGCTTGGTTATGGTAAAAAGGTTGGTATCATTTTGGTATTCAATATTTTTTGACTTATTGTATATGGTTTTTGGAACTTAAGCTACCCACAAATTGGAGGATTCACGAAGAAAAGATACTATGAACCATTGACATCATGAAGGAAAGGCTATTTTTTATCCTTTGGAGTAAAGAAATATATGTAAAGACTTTTATTTCATGAGTCTAGGAGCTGCTATGATGATGTGGTTGAATGAATAGTGGGTGATATGCTTTTCATACTTAACTCATAACACCCAAAATCTTGACTTGCAAAGGAATGCAAAAATTGAGGCATTTGATAAAAATATGGAGGTAATAAATTCATGCTTCGAGTTTTACATTTTTGATTTATCGCATCCATTTGTAGAAGTGTATGGTGTTTTAGGGGAAGATAATTGGGGAGCAAGTTTTTTGGTGGTGAATAATATGCAAGCTTTGTTATTCTTAAGTGAGCTACAGTCTATCATTCCTCTTCTTCTAAATCTACAAAGGGGGTTTTTCGAATATGTTCTTCTAGGATCATCTGTGGGGAGGAGAATTCAGCATGTGAGTGATTATGAACACATTAATATTACTTCATATTTTGAGTTAGTATCAAGCTACTTGTTGATATTAATTTGCAAGGAGTACACAAAGTTCAAGTTTTTGCCTCATAACTTGAATTTCCAATTGAAGATGAAACATGTATTACATTTTGAATTGATCTTTGTTGAAATAATTCTATGTTTTGAGACTTGGGTAGATATTATGAAGCATTTGGAAATAGTTACAAGTGGATATCAACTTCGTGAGCTACAAAGAATAGACTTCACCTACTTTTCTCAAGTCATAAGCATCCAAGGCATATAGGACATGGAAACACAAGAAGCATGGAAGGGAATTGCTAAGGTAATCATCCCATGTCATGTACTTAACACTCCATATCTTTCATGTGATTTTTCTATAGAGTGTGGATATTCAAGAAAGAGAAATATTTGGTTTTCAATGTAAAGTTGGAAATTTGAGGAACTTGACAACATGAAATTCAAAGTTTTAGAGGATAGCCTTGCAAGGTATGATATGAATTTGAAAATCAATCTTCCTTTGAGAATATTCAAACACCAATCAATTCATGATAGTCATTTGATGGAGTACAATGGACCGAGGAACTTCTTATTTTTGTTTGATGGGTAAGATGAGCTACATAAAAGGGAAATACAAGAGATGTCGGTAGATGACTTATTCAAAAAGATTTCTTCTCAAAATTTTCTTATCTTACATGGAAATCAAATTATTTCCATCATGAAATATTTTGTTGATGATTTATATGCCACTAACATTTTACATGGATTTGTGAAGAAATTCAAGCATATGCCAATGAAGGGTTCTAATGAATACATCATCCTTAAGCAGAATAAGTTGTTATTCTTTATGGTACTTAAAGTGCCATGGAAAGAATGTTGTTATTGTATGGTTACTCCAATACTTCACTTTGGATTCAATATAGTAATCCATGAGACTGAAAAATGTTTTCTCACAGGTTGAGGTAATGTATGGGCCCAATGTTATTCATTTCCATGATTTGTATTTCAGCAATGTAGAGGTGAATGAAAGATCTATTTACAAAAGATGTATTGTTTGATGAAATAGATGTAAAGGCTGTTATAATAGGCCTAATAGCAGAAAAATTTAGAACCATAGCATCATCAAATGTAACAAAAGACTCAATTAAGTTGCCCAATGACAATGTACTTCCAACTAGAAATCCAAGACACTATTTGACTTATAGAGAGAGATTGTCTTGGATGAGTTTCAAGGAGGAAACTATCAAGAATATCAGGAAGTTTCCTAACATGGTAAAATATGTCATGAAATTATTTTCTACCTTCATGTTGAAAATTTTACGTGGAGATCAAACTGTGCTTGTGGAAGGATTCAAAAAGTGCATAGTCTTCCATCAGAAGGGCCTTTATTTTACAAAATCAAATTTCAGAATTTGGTGGAGCATGAGATATTTTTTAATGATATCATTTTATGTCCCTTATATGTTTCATTATTGTTCCAAATCTAATCCTAAATATGCATCAAGCATCCTTCAAAATGTGGCCAAGTTAAGAGTAGTTTGTGTTGTTTCCTGTAGGGAGGATCTCCTCAACTCCAAGGTAAATGAGGTAAATGTTTCCAAGATTTGTATTTACTGTTATGAAGGATGTATTTACTATTGTAACCATCATATAAGCTACAAAAATCATATTTATATCTTTGAGAAATACTCCAAGAGCTTTTGGGTTAGCTTTCTTGGTGATAGTGCATATACTTAGTTTTGGAAAGGAGTTGAAAAGAGGAGGTTATTGCATGGAAAAGATGCAAGGAATACAATTAAACCCCAAGTAATATGGAGTAATATTTTTCAAACTGAAATTCATCTTTTCAATATTACAGAGAACAAGTATACTTTTCAAGAAATATTTAGGTTGTTTTGGAGGAAGAAGCAACATCAAACAAATACAGGATTCAATTATCTTGCAATTTGAAATGATAATAGGATATTTTGGGAATAAAGAAATTGAAGCATCATGATTGCAATTGCTTAAGGACAAGAAATTTTGGGAAGGGAGGACTTTTCATGTCCCTTCTTTTATTTTTATTTTTAAAATAACAACTTACTAAAAATAGTAAGTTGACAATCCCAAAATAGCAAATCAAGATCAATTGACAGTTTGGGAAATAATAATAAATTTGGTGATTTGATTGAGATTAGAATATTATTTAAACACCAAAAGATATTTAATTTAAATATCTTCCCTCATTTTGGCAAGTGGAGATTTGGAAGCTTCGCATGGACTATTTGTTGGCTTTTAGTGGTAATGGTAGTTTTGGTAAAGTTGGCAACTCATGGGGAATTGTGGAAGTTAGGAGACACTTGGAAAAAGGAAAGTTTATTTTCCTTGGTAGTGGTATTTTGGCACCTAATTTTAGTTTTGAAATTGGTTTTGGCTCCAAGTTTCATTATTCTTGTTTGCATATTTGACAAAGCTTCAACTTGTTTCTTCAAAGGCTGGTAAACCTATGAAGATCAATCTTTAGGGTTGATAAACCATGGATATTTGAGGCTCAAGGGAAGTGGTTCCAGGGATCACTAGGAGAAATCTCATTCAAAGGTTGTATTGGAGCTCAAAGAATTCAGTTGTTTCAACAATTTTCAAAGTTTGTCCAGTTTGCTTTTATGGAGCTTTTTGGAGTTTTCCTTGTTGCATGTTATTGCATGTTATTTCAATAGTTGTGTTCCATTTATTTCAGAGGTTTAAATCAGATTGGAGAAGCTGGGTATTTCTAGTTTGGCCTCAGGAGTTTTGCAGGTGTGGTTTCAAGTGTGCTTTGGATGTAGTTTTGTGTGTTTTTTAGGCATAGTTTTGCTATTTTATGTTGTGTATAATTTGAGATATTGTTACAGAAGTATGTTATTTTTATAGAGTCTATAATCAGTCCTATTTACTATTATTTTCATTTTATGAGCATATATTTTCAGTTGGGTGAAGTTGTGAGAAGATCAGGTAGCATTATTTTGGTATAGTCTGGTGATATGTGTGAAGAGAATTGGTGTGCAAAGCTAAAGTTTGGTTTGATGATGAAAATGTGATTCTCATACCTGTTCTATGCTGAAATATATCAAAAAAATTATTCCTTTGGTTTTCCATAAAGTTTCATTTGGTTTGGTGTGCTTTTAGTGAGGTTTGGAGCAAATCGGGTAGTCTAGTTTCAGCATAGTTTGTGGGTTTGTTAAGATTTTTGGAGAAAAGAGTAAAATAATTTTCTGATGTTGTAGATCAGATCTAAGACTTGATTTTTTTTTTTAATATCAGAAAAATAATTTTAATCGTTCTCCTTGGATGGTTCATGAATTTGTTGTCCTCTTTATGCAAGACTAGTTGAGTAGTATTGGTGATTTTGGGGTGATATTGGCATAATATTTGGTAAATCTAATTTCAAATCTGAATTTATCTATTTATTTTGGTTGAGGACATTATAGCTATGCTGCTGAAATGGCTTTGGTTCTCTTCAATCTTTGAGGACAAAATCTCGCATAGATTTCTAGTTTTGGAGTTGCAAGATATTCCCTAGCTAGATTGTGGTATGATTCCAGCTAGGAGTCACCATTGGAGTTGCTTTGAAGTTTCAATTTTGGTTTTTCAATATGAATATTTTGATGATGTGATAAATTATTCAGAGCTGTTTGAAAACATGGTTATAGCTTGCATTCATTTTGGGTGTAGGTGGGAGTGATTTGGTGAAGTTTTTCAAGTTTATATCTCGCTGTCCAGAATGTAACAGCAGGGTTTCAGACCTGCACCAGCCATCTATTTACCAATCTTTGAGGTATATTTGTTAATTCCATGATGGGTGGTTAGTTCTTTGATGTTTTGATACACGTGGGGATGTTCTATCAATTTCTTTCATGACCATACTTGTAATAGCAGATGCATATCTTAAATTTAAAAGTTTTCAAATGAGCTAACATTGTAACACTAAGTGGTAGTACCACCAATGAACTGCTCTTGATATTTTGTTACTTACCTCACTAAATAAGTGGCTTATTGGTTCTCACTCACCACTGAAAAGAGGAAGAGTTGCTCTAACTTATTGTTTTCACTCACCGCTGAAAAGTAGGAGAGTTGCTCTTTCTTGTTGTATTCACTCACCACTTAAAAGTAGAAGAGTTTGCTTTACATTTCTAGTATTGATTGATGCTTTTCCACTGAAAAGTGGAAGTGCTAAGTAACCCCACTGGATAAGTGGATTACTTTCAATTGCTTCATTTCAAGTATTATTGTAATCTCGTACACTGTATGCTCTCACCTCACGCACACTGGGAACTTGGTAATCAAAAAATAGAAAGGAAAGTTGTTTAGCAATTTCCATTAT
The DNA here is from genome assembly GCA_007258455.2 of Sequoia sempervirens. Lineage (NCBI taxonomy): Eukaryota > Viridiplantae > Streptophyta > Pinopsida > Cupressales > Cupressaceae > Sequoia > Sequoia sempervirens. Next base: position 40,752 of record VDFB02092081.1, on the reverse strand, counting down.
GTTGAGCTAACAAGTTTTCAAAAAAAAATCTAAGGGTGATTATTACAGTACCAAAAATTTGCTGCTGCCATCCTAGCCTCATGGTGGTTTTCTTCATTCCAAGCACCACCTTCAAGTGAGGGCTGTGCTCTTGGAACATTGCATGGAACAAAGAAATTTGGTGATGATGAAGGAATCTGGCTAGAAGTAGAAAAAGAACCCTTAGGACTCTCACCAATAGATGAATGTGGATGACATAAGCTTGGAGTTGGGGCAACAAAGGAATCCATAGGCATAGAACTAGATACATTCTGATTCATGATTGCTGCTTATGCTTCCTTTGTCTTTTTCGTTTCCACTCTTTTCATTTCGTACTTTAGCAAGTAGGGCATTCATCTCTCTAGTAACCTCTTCAGACACCTTAGTGCATGCCTTGAGATTTTGTCTAGGTATTTTAGCAAGGTGGTATTTTAATCTATTAATTCCACCTTTCATACTTTGCTTGTATTCATTACAAGTGACTTGGCCCTTCATAGCTCCTGGTATCCCACACTTCCATGCAGGATCTTTTTTGCCACCCATTTGTGTTGAACTTGAAGTTGATATTGCTATTTTATCATGGAAAGAAAAATTAGCACCAAGCAAAATGATAAGCATTTATTTAAAAAAAGTAGAATCCAAATAGAAGCTAAAAATGTTAGGAAATAAGGGATGAGGGGAAATGGAAGAAATTTTGACAACTTTTCCCCTAATTTTTCAAGTTTTTTATTTTCAAATAATTGTTTTAAAAAAGAAAATAATAATTACTTGTTTGATGATTCGATCAACTTTCGACTCTAAAAACTTCTCAACTCGTTTTCTTGTTAGGTCGATGTTTGGCTTGGTGAAATGGGCGAATAAGAGCTAAAAATGAAAAATAAAATGATGGTTTTTAAAGTTAAATTGCTGCCTAGGTGTTTTCGCTGCAAACCGAGAGTCCGAGCCCGAGATTTGATGAGTTTTCTGTTGAGACTCGATCGAGTACTCAACAAGAATCACAAAGACTCGGCTCTCGAGTTTGGTCAACTCATCTTGGCTAGTCGGGAGACTCGTGAGTTCGGCGAGTTTTGCTAGGTACTTGGAAAATCCTGAAACTATGATGGATTCTTGTGAAGTGAACGTAATTGGGATAGTGAATGATGTTGAGATGCAATTTGTTGCATACCTAGGTAAAAAAAATTCAATAAATATTATCATAGTTGATTGTCTAGCTAAGTGGGGTATGCTATTATCTAGTAAATGGGCAGGCTCAATTGGTGGTAATATTCGAATGGAGACATCCTATGCTACCATACTATGATAACCAACAGATTGATTGGCAGCCCATGTTGGAGAAAGATGAAGGTAAGGAGACTCTTTTTGGAAGTGAAATCATTCAACTTAAAACAAAAACTATTCCAAGAGGTTTTGTTCCATTAGAAAGGATGTTTGAGAATGTTGATTGTTACAAGACAAGAAGTCTGTTAGTGAAGAAGATGTAGAAGGTGTGAATTTAGGAATTGAATCAGCTCCTAAAATGATTTAAATTGGTAAAAGATTAAAACCATCAAAGAAGCAAATGCTGATTGCATTATTAAGAAAATATAAGAAATGCTTTTCTTGGGGTTTTGATGAAGTAAAGGCTTATAGGGAAGACTTGTTCTAACGCACCATGCCATTGGAGCCTAGTACAAATCCATTCAGACAAAAGCAATGCCCTTTCAACCCTACTCTTTCCCCTCAAATGTAGAAAGAATTGATGAAGTTGAAAGAGGGGGGTACTATTAAACCGATCAAACACTCTGAATGGGTTTCAAACCTTGTTTGAGTCAGAAAAAAGAATGTGGATATTAGGCTGTGTGTGGACTTTTGAAATTTGAATATTAAGTCCTTGATATATGAAATCATGGTTGTTTATCAAGATGACTTGACTGTATACTCCAAGGATCAGAATGATCACTGCAAACACTTGGAGTTAATCTTGTAAGGTGTTTAGAATATAGGATATCTCTAACCCAAAAAAATGTCTTTTTGGCATTGAGGAAGGTAAGCTCCTTGGACATATTGTGTCCGAGAAGGGGGCGAGGATTGATCTAGAACATGTCAAAGCACATGTCAAAGCAATCGACCTTGTCCCTCAACCAAAAATTGTCAAGGCAGTCCAGTCATTCTTCGGGTGGATAAATTTTGTTAGGAGATGTGTTCCTAACTTTGCAGGGACAACTAAGGCCATTTCCAAGGTACTAAAGGAGCAGCAATTATCAAACTGGGATAAGGAATCAAGTGATTCCTTCTCAAAAATTAAAGATGCACTTAAGAAGGCACTACTGGTGACAAGCCCATATTGCTCAAGCCCATATTGCTCAAGGCTCTTTCAATTGTTTTCCTTTGCATCATTTTATACTATTGTTATTGTTCTGCTATAGAAGAACAATGAGGGATATGAACAACCAATAGCTTTCTTCAGCAGGTCCCTATGAGATGTTGAATTGAAATACTCTATAATGGAAAAACATGCCTACGCTGTGTTAAGGCTGTAAAGAATTTCAGGCCTATCTTGTAGGATCAAGATCATAGCCTTTGTGCCGCATACTATTGTTAGAGATATTTTTGTGCAATAGGAGGCATGAGGCAAAAGGTGTAGATGGATCAACAGTATGACATGGTGGTACAAACTACTAAGCTGGTCAGAGCTCAAGGCCTAGCAAATTTAATGGCTGAAGCAAATCTGGATGCTATTGAAGTCAATTAGGTTAATTTTGACCCCTCTCTTACTCCATGTCAGTTGAAGGATTGTCCTTGGTATAAGGACATTATATTTTATTTTGAAAACTTGAATTGTCCTCTTGAATTGAATGATAAACAAAAGAGGACGTTCAAACTTGAAACTTAAGAGATATGTGCTCCTCAAAGGACAATTAATGTGGAGAAACCTTGATGGTGTGCTCCTAAGATGCTTAAATTAAGAACAGTTTACAAGAATTGTTGAGGAATGCCATTGTGCATTGTGTGGTGGACATTACATGTCAAAGACCACTGCTCATAAAATTACAAGAGTGGGTTATTGGTGGCCAACATTATTCAAGGATGTGGCCAAGTTTGAGAAAGGATGTGATTTTTTCCAAAAGTTTTTTGGCAACTTGAAATTTGCAGGAGCACTTCCCCTTACAACTATTTCAGTAGAGGCTCCATTCCAACAGTGAGGTATTGATTTCATAGGGGAAATAACAAAAAATTCTAGCAACGAATACAAATAGATATTGGTGGCCATTGACTACTTTACAAAGTTGGTGGGGGCAATCCCTACAAGGAATGCAACCTCAAAGGTGGTGATTGAATTTCTGCTAAATAACATAATCACTAGGTTTGGTGTGCCATCAAGGATTGTTGCTAACAATGCAATGTTTTTTAGATTTGAAGGTTTTGTGGATATGTGCTCACAGTATGGGATCTCTTTAGCACATTCATCATCTTATCACCCACTTGGAAAAGGACAAGTTGAATCAAGCAACAAATGATCATGAACATCATCAGAAAAACTTTGGATGCAAACAAGAAAAGGTGGTATGACAAGTCAAAGTTTGCTATTTGGGCGGATAGGGTAACTTAGAAGAAGGCTATTGGAAAGAGTCCATTTCAATTAGTCTATAGTATTAAGGCCAAATCGCCAATCAGCCTTGAGTTACTAGTTTATAAGTTGGTGTGGCAAATTGAAGGGAAAGAAGAAAATGTTGTTTTGCAAAGCATACACAAGTTGACCAAGTTTGAGGAGACAAGGAGGTCCACTCATGAGAGGAATTTGGTGAGGCAGCAAAAGATGTGAAGTACCACTTTGACAAGAGAGCTGTCAGAAGGGAGTTTCAGATTGGGGATCTTGTCCTCATATGGAATTCTAGGTTAGAAGATAAGGGAAAACCTTGAAAATCTGATGCCCTATGGGTTGGGCCTTATCAAATTGTTGAGGGTTGTGGTCAAGGAACATTCTATTTTAGGAGCCTTGATTTATATTTCATGGTCAATACCTCAAGCAATATTTTTCCTAGGGTTAAGCTCCTTTGATCTTTTATAATAGTTGTTGTTTTTTGTTCTCTTCTATTGTGTTCTTGTACATGCTGTTGTTTGTGTAGTCAAGACCTTTGTTTGTTATGATGTGGTGTGAGTCAATCTTGGTCCCTATTGTTCCCTATTTTTCAGTCTGCTCCCAAAGATCTAGATTCCCACTTTTCCTATAAGAGATGCATGTTCCCAAGTAAAGCCAATGTTGTCACCCCATTTTGTTGTCTCAATTTTTTCGTAATATGCTCGTGATTTGTTTTTTGTCTTGTGTTTTCCCCAATCTAACTTCCTATCATTTATAAGTTTATAACTGATCTAAGAAACTTTACATCGGTTTGTCATGTTTAGGTTTTGTCTTTTTGTCATTATATCCATTCATTCCTTTAGGCCTAAGTCTCCAAATTCAAAATCTTGAAGTTGACTATGGGAAGTTTCTAAGCCCTCCACCTTGTAGAACTTCAAATTGGGTATCCCCAAGTCAAATTTGGGGAAAAATGGATAAAAGCTAGCTAATTTATGCACTTGTAGACATTTGGCTTGCTACTGTTCACTTGTGAGATTTTGGTTTGCTATTGACTTCTTGGGAGAGTGTCTAACCGAACCAACTCAAAGGCAATTGGTGTAGTTTCAATAGTAGGTCCCCAACTTGCATAGATTTGATGGAGTTTCTAGACCCACATGAACATGTTAAAAGCCAAAAAACTAAAGGATAGATTTGCAAGTAAATCCATGTGAATCGGTTGTTTATCTAATGGGCTAAGTTTAGTTGGCAATTGATTTCCCGTAGTTCTAGATTGCGATCAACTCGCCAAAGTGTTTGATAGCGGGGTGAATTCCCGCAAGGTTCGCATGAAGGTTGAGGTCTTGCAAAGACCAAAAGATAAAGGATAAGGCAATGCAGGAGTGAGTTATTGAATTGGTCCTAGGCTAGATGATTGTGGACATTCTGCATGTTCCTGATGAACCTCCAAAGCCCGACAAAGTTGAAGTAATAGTTTTCAGCTAGTGTTAAGGCATAAAAGTAAAAGGCAAAGGTAAAAGATGACTAAAACTTAGGTGCACTTGGACATCTATTTTCCACATATCCCAATGGATGCCAATTTCTTACAAGAAGTTTCAGAAAGACAAAAGACAATGTGATGAGGGATGCTAGTGTTGGCAGTTGTTGTCATTGATGTCAACATTGATGGTTGTCATTGATGGAGATTGTTGGCACCTGAGTAATATGTTGTTAGTCCTTGGCATATTCAGTTTGGGCTCACATTGGTTGGATGTCATGCCTTATCAAAGAAGAGAAGAGTTGAAGAAGTTCATGGTTGGATATTATGCCTTATCAAAGAAGAGAAGAGTTGAAGAACTTCATGGTTGGATGTCATATCTTATCAAAGAAGAGAAGTATTGAAGAAGTTAATGTCATGCCTTGTCAAGGAAGTATTGCTAATATTCATATAATGCATTATTATTGTTAGTAGAAATTGATTTCATGATAATATATTAAGATAAGGATTAGAAGCATGACTAATGTTGGAGAGATGTTGCTAAAGGTCTACAGTCTGTCTTATACTCTCTCTTGATGTTCCTGACAATATATGTGTTGCTAAAAGGAAGTTTTGATCTCTGCAAGTTGCTGAAATGCTTCGAGTTCAAGAAGCTACATTGAAGTTTGTCCGGGAGAATTCTCTACATTCCTTCGCTTTTGCAGTTTTGGTCTTGCGGTTTGGTATCATTGTCAGTGCTTTGTGTATGTTGCACTCCTATCTTTTCAGGTCACCTGTGTTGACGAGGAGGTTCTTGTGAATTGCAGTAGGTTGGCAGTGTGTTAGTTGTCTGGACTGGTTTGGGAATGCTCCACATTTCTTCGCATTGATATCTTTGCTCTTGCGTCTTGGTGAATGTGTTCACAATGTTTGTGCAATGTCTTAGTTCCAATCTCATATGTTGAACTAGTGTGCAAGTTGTTCTACAAATGCTACATCATTTGGTTATGTATTTTGTATTTCCTGAATAGAGTTGTCTGTACCTTTTTGGTCAACGGTGGTTGTTGATGGCATGATAGTATGAAAGAAGTGTATGGAAGTGATGTTGGATGTTCAAGGAACATCCCTATGTGATCCTCATGTTGCTGATTGGCTGCTTTGGTGCTGCATTGTGTCTTGAGTTGGCTTTTTGGGTTATTTGTGGGTATTTGGTTGACGAGGGTTGTTCCTTTGCTTGGGCCATGTGCTTGAGGGGCTGCACCAACAATGGAAGGTGTGTCATGATAGATTTGGGTCCTGACCTATCCTGTTTAGGACCACATCAAGCAAATTCAATTGAAAGAGTGTTTATAGGCCGATTGGTTATGTGCTTCAATGTCTCATCCATGCGTTTCCTTGATGCCGACTTAGGTTGATGTGCGCTTGCATGTAAATCATTTTGGATCACATTGAAAAATAAATTTAAGATTGTTTTTGGTACTCTCTTTCCTCGGGATAGGACAACATCATGCTTTGGTGGCCAACCAGTTGAATTCATTTTTTATTCTCTTCTTGGCCGACCTAATTGAAGAATCAAAGTGTTGCGATGGATATAAATGCAAGATCATTTTGGATGCAACATGAATGATGTAGAGTACAAGTGCGAAAAGTGTGAGTGAGTTGTATTGAATATCCAATAGAGATAGTGCTAAAGATTGTGAAAGGAAAGATAAATTGTGCGTGAACACCTCAGTCAACAGAGAGTTGTGTTGGCAATCTTTGTAATTCTTTTATATATATCTTTTGTATCCTGCTCTAAGATAGTGAATCTCATTAGGTCCTCTATATCTAGCTCTTGGAGTTGGTTGGCACTTCAGTGCTACAAGTCCTTTTTGCATCTTGCTCTAAGGCAGTGAGCCTTCTTGCATGTCTTTTGGTCTTGAGCCTTATATTGTGAGTTAACTCTCACAGTGGTTTTTCCCTCATTGGGTTTTCCACATAAATCTAGTGTCTCCTTGTGCATGTGTGTGTTCTATATCTCTTTTTCTTTGTTGTTGATTTGATTATTGCTATATCTTCATTGGTAAAGTTTGTTGAAGGTGTTAAAGATTCAAATTGCTATATTCTTCTTTGTTAGTGCTCTTCTTAAAGTTCCATTCTTGTCTGCTAAAAGAGTTTGAGTTGTGCTGAAAGTTTCAAATTCCGGAAGGGGTTCAATTTTGTATAGACTAATTCACTCCCCTTCCCCCCTCCCAATCTTCGGAAGTGTTCAACATCTAGGATGTATCCTGATCGATGTCTATTCTTTGCAATGTCCCAATTCAAGTTGGATTTATATAAAAGGTCTAAATGAAGGAACTCCTTCCTCTGCGATGCCATGAATGTTGCAACCATTGTTGTAACTACTAGATTTCGATCTGTGGAGCTCCAAAAAAAGGTTTTTTAATTTTGTTTTCTATGGATTAAGGAAGATAAATGGTGCCCACATCTCATTTTTTATTTGTAGACCCTCTTTGTTAGAATGGCATCTCCTGGATGCAATTTCAATAGATTTAGTGGGCATTTTCACTCATCATTGCACTCCAACCCATGTCAGCAAAAATCGTTTGGGGAAAAAATCAGCAAACCAAAAGTAAAAGATTTTTTGAAAAAATTGGGAAAAAATCGGATTTAAGAAAAATAAAAAAATTGTAGAAAAAGAGACAAAAACTACTTTTTTTGAAATTTAAGGCATTTCCATAGCATACGAGATCTAGAGAACAAATAAAATAGAGTGTAACCCATGAATTGTAGAAAATAGGATTTGTTGTTTATATTCATATTGCTGATTGCATTGCATTGCACAAAGCATACTTCATAGTGCACAAATAATAACTAGATCGTTACAATTGATAAAATTTCAATTACAATATAGTTTGTACAAAGTCAACCTATAAACTAAGTACAAAGTTTCAAAAAATCAAACGTAGTCAATGACTCTTGCTACTACAAATAGAGTTACGCTAGAGGGCTGCAGGTCCTAATGATGAAGCTCCTAGTTCAGAGCCTCTTCTAAGTCATTCAACCTTATGACTGTCCAAGTTGGCCTCTAGGATCTCAAAATCCTCGGGCTCAAGAAAGCCATTAAAAAGACAGTTTTCCTTTGCTGCACAAACATCATAAGTTACAAAATAGGAATCAACTAGTTCATATTTGTGATTTAACAATATTTGCAATTTCTAGAACAATATCAAAGAGAACTATATGAAAGTGTGAAAGAGAAATTATATGACAAAGGAAGCAATTGCAAAGTTCAACTTAATAGGTATTGAATCAAATAGTTCAAGATAGAGTAATAGAAAATGCTTTTGAAACAAAATCTTAAATCTCAAAAGACCATAAATAATATTGAAATGTTCTCATTGATAACTATTTTAGCAGATTTGTAAAAGAGTAAAGGGAGTGTTAAATACTTTTCCATTAGATAATAAAGACCTGCCAGTACAAAAGAAGAGAGCAACTATTTGAACCACAATTTTAGCTATTATTATTCAAGTAATTTTTCCTTGATTTTCCGTATAAGTGGATGATGGAGTTTAAAAATTGATGGACTTTGAGTTGAGAATTTGAGAGATTCTAGGTATGTTGGTGTTTAAATTCGCACCTTTGGTATGCGTATTTGAAACGGACAGCTATGAACAGATAAACTGCTCTTCAAATTAGGAGGGGAAGCTCCCTCTTGCCGATGGTGTTGAAAGAAAGTAAACTAAAACTAAGTTGCCTATCTTTTTGATCAGCTTAGAGCACAAGGTTTATTAAACACAAATGCCGCAGCTGAGATTTTCTGATAGAAGAAGTTTCAACTACAACTAACTTAAACTAAAGACGTTTCTATTTTCTCAAGTAATGGCAGAGCAAGAGAAACTAGAAATTAACAAAGTAGATCTTCTGACAAAATACTTCAATAATCTCTCTCTCAACAAACACCTACACACTTCACTGCAAGCTGAAATCAAGATCATAAAAGCAAAACATAAATAACGGAAATCTAAGATTTTGGATCAAGGCAAAGGAGGCTCATGATTTTATTACTCAAATCTCTGGAGTAGAACTCCCTTCTAACATGCCTGGAACAAGAGGTTGCAGCTAAAGAGGCTTGCAATCTTGCTCTTCACACAATAGAAAACAGCAATTACACTAACTCCTTGTTGGCTAAAGAGGCTCAACAATTTGCTATCACAACACAATTGAACAATACTCGAGTAACAAATAGAAGGCACAATAGGCTCAGCGTTTTGTTCTCACTAGCACGGTTAAAAAAACTAAATGAGCAAAGGCTCTTATTTATAGAGAAGCAGAGGAGTAGGGAACCCTAAAATCTCCTTGCTTTCACAATCTAGGGCTTTCTCAACAAGCAAACTTTATTACTAAATCTAAAAAGAAGATAACATCTAAAACCCTAGAAAGCAGAAAAAGCGGGAAACGCCAACTATTACATCTTATCTTCTTTCTATCCTCAAAGAATGGATAAGGATCATTCCAAGAATAGAAAGAAAGCAGGAAAGAAAGCTTCTAGAAGAAATCTACTTTAAAGTTCGATCACATCCGCTAGGAAATTAGAAACAATGTCTCGGTTCGGTGCATCTATGCCCTCAATAGCAAAACACCGCTTTTCAAGAATATCTTCAGCATCTGCAATAGATCTTAGGAAATCTTCGACATCACTGGCCGCTTTTTCGAACTTTGCTGACATCACTGAAATATGGCCTATCCTTCCGCCAACTGGATTGCAACTGCGAACAACACTTTGAAACTGATCTTGCACTTCATCAAGCCCGACGTAGGATCCATCTTCAAGACTGTACTGAGAAGGGATCTCTATGATAAACTCACCAATGAAAAGGAGACCTTCAATCACCCTTTGTCTGTAGGCGATGAATTCTTCAGATATCCTTTCATAGGTCTTAACTTTGAAAACATGACGCTCTCTCCAGGCAAGGATTTGTCTCTTGTGTTCTCTTGAAATTGCTGAACCGTAAGCCGTGTCTAAATCAGCAATGATGATCTCATGTCTCGGTTTTACTTCAGCCAGTGTTTGTTCAAATCCTTGGATACCTTGACGTAACTTATGAGCGTCTTCCCTTAACTGGAACATTCGTGCCAAGATCTCCCTTCCTCTGACAATGAAACTCTCGATCCACTCTTGAGTCTCTTTCCCACATATGACCAACTGTCTTAACTGCTGATGATCAGCCGGTGTCTCTAAAATCTGGGGCAGCAACTGGGTTACCTGTGAAGAACCATGGACAAGATTAGAAATGAAAAGCCCGAGCTGCTGATTTTCAGCCTTGAGGGCTGTCTTGTCTTCTCCATCTTTGAGTACTCTTTCCTGAAGATTTTCGGACACAACTCTAAAGAGACTCAAATCTGCATGTCTGGTATTTCTACCGAGATTGGCCTTGACCATGACAAAATCATCCATATTCACCTCATCCCTATTCTTATCTTCTAGGGGCAATGCAGTCTCTATGATTATTTCATTATCAGGATTCCTATCAAAGTGAACTTGCTTCTTTGCCTTCTTCTTAGGAGGTTCCTGATAGATGTTATCAAGATCATCAACACTCATCTGATATGAAGGCCTTCTTCTAACCCTTCCTAAGGAGTTCTCAAGCCAAGACACGGTAGTATCTTTACTAACTTCCTCAGGAGGTGCAACTGTAATCTCTTCATCATCTTCGATATCAAGGTCGATGTGGATTGGCGAAGAACCTGTCAAAGGTACAGAAACATGTGTTGAAGGTGGCTCCTCTGCTTCTTTCTGAGGTATGGGCTCGTCAGGAGGAACTTCTGAATCAGCTGTAGGCTGCTCCTGTATGACTATGCCTGAGAAATCCAACCTTCTTTTTACATTTTTATTCGATCTACTACCTTTGACGCCTTCTTGAGACTGACTTTTACCCTTCCCTTTCGACTGTGCTCTGGAGGAAGAGGGAATTATCCTTGGCGGCTCTGCTACTGGAATGGAGTTTTTCTTTTTAAGGACCAGGAAAACCTTACTATGCTCAAGGACTTGTCTTGTCCTGTCTTCGACTGAAAGGGATTCCTTATTAGCCCAGTTGACTTGTGAAAGGGGCTGATCTTCTATTCGCTTCTGAGTATACATCGGGAGAAGCACATCCTCGTCATCATCTGATAACCCTTCTATGTCTTCATTTAAACAATCCTTCATCTGATGGAGAGTAAGTCTGCTGTAACTACGTCTCCGCACCTCGAACTCATCTGTACAATTAGCCCAAAAATCTTCAAGTGCGGCTATATGATCATAGTTCTTCTCAAGTCGGCCAGCGTAGAAACCATGAGGATCAAATGATCGTCTCTCGCTGTAGGACTTGAGGCTGAGTTTATATAACTCGTCTCCCATTGACTTGGCATCTGCAGCCGTCCTGCATGTGTATATACCCAACCCTAATGGAAACTGAAGAGAGGGTCTCCTTCTATTTCTCAGGATTGTATGAACATCGTGAGCCTGCCTCAAGAACTCCATGAAGACGACCTCGTCCGACGGGTACCTTGGTAACATGAGTGGGGCACCTGAATAACCATAGACCCTGAGATAGGTGAAAGTGGGAAACTGTATAAACCAATCCGCCCATTCCGCCACCGCTGCCCTGGCAACTGAAGATATACGGACATGCAACTCATTGTCCAGGTCCCGCACAGTGTACATCAGAAAAGCCTCGTTCACCCTTTTGTAATGATGCAACGACTTTGTGAACTCCAACTGGGGATAGTAGTTATATATGTGCTGTACGCTCAATGATCCCTCGGTGTTCAACCCTCTGAATTGACCTTGATAGGCCACTAGGTAGACTAGGTACGACACCATGTGGAATACATGAAATTGGAAGTATTCTGTTATCTGCTGATGTAGACAGTCACTGATCAAGGTAGGCCAGTCATAGAACTCGGTTTTCTTCATGATGTGGGGTATGGCGTAAAACATCCAAGGTTGAAACTTGGTGGCATCTTCTGAGCTAGTGACCCTGTTGAGCAAGGTGATAATGATGGCAATTTCATCCTTAAACTCTCCTCGCCCGACGTTCTTAGGCAATGTTTTGTGTTTCTCCTTCATCCACCTTTGTGCAATCTTCTTGCTATATTTATCTTTGTGCATATTCCATATCCTTTCGCATTCACTCTTTGAGAGAGTAACGCTTTCAGGCCATGGGGGAATGGAAAAACACTTCTCAAACACATCGGGCTTTAGACTGCAAATCAATCTACCGTCTACTGACTGGATCTCCCTTGTAGCCGGGTTGTAATGCTTAATGCAAGCGATTACGAACTCAAGACTCTGAACTGATATAGGAATTGACGCTACTGCGAGGAGTCCAAAATGTCCCAGGTTCTTGATTGAGGTGTTGCCTGCTCTCTCCAAGGTGTGTAGATCAAACACCGGCTTGATGTGATGCAAGTCTGTCTCAGCTGTTTTGATGTAATCGTGATAGAGAGCTGATTCAGTCTTGAAAACATTGGGAGTGTACTCCATTTCAGAAAACTTGAAGAATGACTGTAAACTCGCCTAGGTTCAGACAAGTCTTGAGCAATTTCTATTTTTAGAATGCTGATTTTCTTGCTCCAACGGACAAATTTTTTGAAATTTTTTCTAGATATGGGTTTTGCTCAGAAATTCGTTGCAAGACAACCTAGATCGTCCATTTTTGAAAATTTTGAATTTTGCCGAAAAGCAAACCCTAATTTCTTCAATTTTTCCCAAAAAAGTTGGCACACTGGGTTTTGTTCAGAACAAGATTAGAAATGGACCCAGTTGATTAGATTTGCAAAACCCTGACGGTTGATCGAAAAAGCAGCCAACCCTTGGTTTTGAAATTTTCTTGAAAAAAGCTGTGATATGGGCTTTCTTCAGAAGACTGATTGGAGAGGACCTAGATGGTTGGAAATTGAATGCACTGATGTTTTCACTGACATGCAAAATAAAAGCAGCTGCTGCAGCTTGATGAAGTTCTTGAAAAATTCTTCAGAAGATTGAGACAAAAAGACCCAGATGACGGAAAAATGGAATGCCTTGGCCTTCTTCTTGAAAAATTCGATCTTCTGGATGACAAAGCTTGAAAAAGCAAGGGTTTATGCTTGCTAGTCTGAAAAATCTGATGTAAAACCAGCAACTATGGATTCTTGAATCACAAAACTTCTTCAAACTTGCTGCTCCAACTTTCCCCTTTGAAGGCTACAAAAATAATGAAAAATACATTGAAAAGAGGTGTTAAATGGACTTTAGGGCTTGATTTAGGTTTTGCTTTCTTTTTGCTTTTATTTTCAAAACCCTAAATCCCAGCTTCATTGAACTTGGATGCCATCCTCCACTTGGCAATTTTGAATTTTTTTGAAAATCTCAAAATTTTTCTAAGGCATGAGAATTTGGGCGCCCTTCTTCACCTGGGGCGCCCACTTCATCCAGTGTTAATTTATTTTTTGATATTTTCAACTTTTCACCATTTTGACATGCTACTTCGCCTCTGATTTCCCTTTGACAGATTGATCCGACAGGTGAGCTGAAGGTTTCACGGCGGAGCTTGAATGATTCTGAGAAAGAAGTTCTGGAGGCACCTCTGGCAAAATCCTTCATTTCGACCTCCGAAATCATAAGTGCCTTTTCCCTCCAGGGGTGCCCATTTTGTCTAGAGTTAGCCATTTTCATGACCTTCAAATTTCTTCATTAGCTCCTCTTCTATAGATGATTTCTTTGAATCTAGAGCTCCGGGCATCGGATCGACTGCCTGTTATGCTCATCGCGAAGCTGAGGAGATATGAGGTGGGGTCCTCTGGGATGATTTTGTTGGAAAGTGAAATTTGACCCCTCAAAAGTTTGGGCGCCCATCTTGACTGGGGGCGCCCACTTTTACCAGACTTAGTTTATTTTTTTGATTTTTCTGTGTTTGCTTTTGAAACTTCGTTCTCAGCCTTCGTCGGACCCCCTGTTCAGCTCCTCGTATTTGGTAACTGCAGACTCCGATTGACGTGTTGGATGTCTTGTTGGAAAGCTGAATCAATTGTGAAGAGATCTCGTTAGACACTCGTCTGCAGATTCATCTGTTAGGGCCCTTGAAAACTTGGGCGCCCTTCTTCTCCAGGGGCGCCATCTTCTCCAGACTTAACAATTTTTTATGATTTTTTTCAATTTCAAGTTTGAAACCTTCATTCTGAACCTTCGTCTTCGATCTGAATTTGCCGGAAGACGACCAGTCGAATATGTTGACGAAGACAGGCATCGCGAAGCTGGGCAAAATCTGAAGAGATTGAACACTTTGACAAACCCTAACTGTTGAATTAGGCCCTTCAAAAAGCTGGGCGCCCACTTTGTTGACACTTAGTCAATTTTGATATTTTTCAAATGCTTCACTCCATTTTCCGTGTGAATTCCCCCCTGTTCATCGTCGAATCCCGGATGACTGAATGATCTGTTGACTGTGTCGTTGGATTCGCTGCAAAGCTGACAGAAAAGTGAGGAAGTCTGACTGGAGGTTTAAAACCCTAATTTTATCATATGATGCTCCAAAAAGGTGGGCGCCCTTTCTTCGCCCATGTCCGCATGTTAGAAAATTTTCATCATTTTTCAACTTCTTCCTCGTTCTTTGCGCATGTTCATGATCTTGCCTTCTCCTGAAAGTTTGAATGCTGAAATTGTCCCCTGGCAGCCGACTGACCTCCATTGATGACCTTGGAACCCCTGATACACTTCTGAAAAGCAGAATAGACCCAGTAGGGAAAAACTGATCTTTTTAAGATTTTGACTGCACCAGTCTGATATGGACGTATTTTGAGCCAATCAAAATCAGTTCAGACCCTGTCGGACTAACTTTCTATTTTTAGAAACTTTTGCCAGTATCCATTTCCAAAGAAACCCAGAAAAACCCAGAAAACGTTACTAATTTCAGAAAATTTCTAAAAATAACAGTTTTCCTAAAATTTAGGGATGAAAAACTGAGATCTGGGTTTTGTTGATTAAGCTGCTCTTAGCAGACCCAGATCGTCAGATTTTGAAAATTTTGCGTTTTAACCCCTCATGCAAGACATGCATACCCAAATTTTGACCTTTTTGACTGATTTAACAAGACTTTTACTCATTTCTTCAAAATGTCTAAGTATAACAAAATTTTTAATTTTGGGGTACAACAGGGTACAAGTTTCAATGGAAAATCAAAGCATGAGGAACATTAACTCTCAATGGGACAGTTGTTGCTGAAATCTATCTTGATCATTAAAGAGAAAATATTTGAGGCTTGCTTCAGGAGGGATTAAGATAATCGCACAAGACTAGGGCATGACTTCTCTCAAGGCATGTATTAGTTTGTGTGGTACCTATTTAACCTAGATGGAATGCTACACTATATATGTCTAAAGCATTCATGTACTACTATTGTACTCCTTGCAAGCCTTTTGAACATCCATGTATATGACGATCCTAAATGGAATGTAATTCTCGAACAAGTTCAAGGCATGCATTTAAGCAACGATTTTCACCAATTAACAAATCATTAAGCTTGTAGAATATATAGGAAATTTAAATATAACCAAAAACAATCCTTCCTTTTGATATAAAATACTTCTATAGTTCAATTTTTTTCAGCACTATAAGCTGATTTTTATCTTTTTGATATGAACCATTTTGCTTGCGATTCCACAATGCCTATACACTATATGTATATAATTATGCTTCTCACTTGATTATACAACTGTCACTACCCTACCCACTTGTCATTAAGCTTGATGGCCAATGCCAAACTGAAGCTCCGAATTATCAGACTTTGTTAGCATTTGGAAAGGAAATTTGTCCCAACCTAACCTTGATAATCTAAACAACCACCTTGGTATTATTGTTGGCAATTGAAATGTTAAAATTCTTTTGAATAGTCTAGATCACAAGAATTCAAAGAAAGAAAACCTCTTTAGGTTGATATTGTAATGTCCCCTTCTCATCAGTGAGCAGTGCAGTGGCTCATCAGCCTATTCCGGAGGCCCGTAGGCTCGTCGAGGTAAAATTAGGGTTTCCAGTGTTTGGAGATTTTGGCATTTTTCTGAGGCTTGCACTTGGTGTTCTAGAATTTGGTTTGTGGATTCTTTCTGGGTTTTTAGAAAGCTTCACAATAGTATGACATGCAAGTGAAATTGAGCAACTTTTAGAATTTACTATTTTTAGTAAGTTCTATTTTTGGCAATGATCCAGTTGACAGCATCACAGTGAGCATTCCATTTCTTGCGGAGCAGTTGAGTATTTTTTCAAATTGGCTTTTGAGGTGAAATATTGGAGAAATAAGTTATTTCAAGTCATTAATGTTATATTTTTGAATTGGCCCCTTGGCCTAACGTCATGACTTGAAATTGTTTTAAGATGTGGACTTAAAGGGTGGACGCCTCATGGAGATGTTATTTAATATTTTTTTTTTAAATGATTATTGGTCCCCTTGCTTGGACACCTAGGAAAAGGTGGTGAAGTTTATTTTAAAATTAAAATAATTCATGGGGATTTGGGCATCCCTTTTTGGAGGGAATTGTGGGAAGTCAAAAGGTCACCTCAAGCTCTCTATATAAGCAAGTGTTGCTCCAGCAAGTGATCATCCATTGTTTATGCTATTGTTATGCTGTCAAAATGACGTCATAAATTTGGCTTCGAGGAATGCATACCTCCTAGCAAAGAACCAATTTCGTGTTTGAAAGATATCACTTAGTTGGGTTTTGTGGTTGCTTCTTATGATGTCCCCGTCATAAGGGAAGTATTTGGAGAATTAAATTAATACATTTAAATTTCTGAATATATATATATATATATATATATATATATATATATAGTTAGCTACAAACAAATAAAATATATTATCTTTTATTTACTAATCAAATGATTAAAGCAGCAATGTAATAGGACGAATTAGAGGAAGAAGACAAATGCAAACTAAAAGACACATCGATTAGAATGAAGGGACATATGAAGACCAAGGGAGGAGACGCATCTCTTTGATGCCAAAGCTATATCAAAGACAAACATAGGAGAGAGGGAGGATCATCAAGGATTAATGAGAAGTCCGAGGCAGTCAAGAACACACCACACAAGAGTCTAAGGAGATCATGAACCAAAGGAGCAGCATAGCGCATAGAAGATAGGACCAAGAGGATCATAAAAGAAGAAACTTCAGAGATTCGACAGTGCTGCACTTAGAAATCATCTATAATCAGACCAAAGGTTTCACTTGTTTGAATCTAGTTTCAAGAAGAAGACATCACCAACAAAAGGGTGCATACAGAGGAAATAGATCGAACAAGAAAAGATACGAAAATATCGGAGATTGGAAAAGGAAAGCAAAAGGGAATATAGAGTCAAGAAGTTGCAATTATCTTAAGGAGTTCTTTATTATAACTGGGGACAATTTCAATTCCGTTATTATTTTTGAGGCAGTTTATTCGAATAGGGCCAATAATCATTGGAGATCCGAAGACATCTTCAAAGTTATTTTGTTGAATTGTGGCCCCAATTCTTTCATAGACCGCATCTATTGGGACCGATATAAGACTAAAGGAGGATCGCCACCACATATTGGCTAAGCATCATTGTGCTCTGTTAGAAACATTGATCACCACCTATAAATAAGACAAGGGAAGTCTGAGCGCCTGAAAAGCTATTTAATTGCATTACCTTGTATAAAGAAGGAGCCATCTATTGGAGTCGTGGAAATGACAAGAAAGATGTCTATCTTATATCGCATCATTTAGGAAGTTCGCATATACTCAGCTAGATATTATAAATCATGAAAGGAGCCCAAAGTGGGTCAAGACTATTTGTTAGCATTGCCTTCATACGGTGGGAAGAAATCAATCAAGCAGGAAACAATGTAAGTATTCAGACAATCAGCAATCAAGGTAGCGAATAACCACTAGAAGAAGCATCAAGAGATCCGATAGCCCTGCACTCAGAATTGACAGCTATCAGACAGAAGGTTAGCTTTCACAAAAGAAGATATCACCCAGCTAGCAGGTCGCATCCAAGAAGACATGTAAGAAGAAGGCAGGTCCTTTGCAAGTCGAAGGCATCAATAGAAGACACACCAATAGAATCATGAACAATAACATAAGATAAATCAATCGCTACTTAAAGCTTCTATAGGCAGTGATCCAGAAACAACTAGGCATCAGACCTCGGTCGTCATTATCAGAGTTTACAAACAGCATCCAGATATCTGAGACAAAGAAACTTATTCATTTGATTTAGACTCTCCAATATAAATATACACATCTGAATCTTCTAAGCAGATTGGTATTTCAAAGTTTACTGTTGAGACTTATTAAATATTCATAAATTAGAAAGTTTGGAAGCGAAATTATTCAGAAAATTAAGGGAACATTACACTTCTCATCCAGACTAGCAGATTGAGCTTCGATGTTGAAAGATTTTGATGTTTTTTGAGTTTTGTGTTTTTTGGTTCAGTCATGGCTGTAGGACGTTTTTGATCGCTTCTCTTAGGGTGATTTTATTTTCATTTAAGGGTATTGTTGCTATCTAATCCTATGCTAGGACCGACCCTTCTTGCACAATATCATATTTTATTTTGCTGTCTTTGATTTTCTAGAGGGGTCGTACCATTCCTAGGGCCATACCTCTCTCCTAGAGCTTGCATTGGGAGTCGAGCTTTTATCTTGGTGGATGTTTTGCATTGTGAGACACTTGTGTGATGGTCGCCTAGCCTTTGGGGGCTTGGTTCTCAGTTTTGGAGTGAATAAGTGACATATTGAGAGAGATATATGCGTTTTGGTGTGTTTCAGGTTGCTGGTTAAGTATTTTTCAGTTTGCTGTTTCCTATATCAGATTGATAATTCTTCAGATTTTGGCTTGTAATTTTGTAGTTGAGAAGATTATTAGTGTGAGAGATCATCTTCCTTCATTTGGATTTGATAATACTGTAATAGCACTTGTAATTTCCAGATAACTGGCATTGTAAGGCTGTAAACAGTAGTACTATTCCAATCAATTTCATTTATGCATTTAGTTTGTGTTTTAATTCAAACATTGTAACGCCTGGATGGTTTACCGCAAGTGTGGAGGAATTAACATTTGTATCTCTCATTTTTACCCACTGAATAAGTGGAGTATTCCCACTGCTTAAGTGGATGCCTGCTAAAAAGCGGATGCCTGCTGTTAGCAGATGAATGTTCTTTCATTGTAATTCACTTCCACTGAATAAGTGGTCGAGCTTCTGTCATTTCAACACTGCTCTTCATTTCAATTTTTTTGCTAACAATCCCTTCCCATATGCTATCACCTCGCCTTCAATAGGATCTTGGTGAACATTCTTGGCGAAGGTTACTTTCAACTAATTAATGTTTTGGGCTAATCCTTAATGGGTGCTTGTTGTTGGTGAAATTTCAATGAAAGAATTAAGTGGCATATTTCAGTGGTATCAAAGCCCAAGATCTTGCCATCCTATGACCAGCAGAGTTCAGCTGTCAGATGAGTGATAGAGACAGTAGATACTTCTCCAGAAGTCGGGCAAGACCTTAGCATCAGTTTCCACTAGTTCCCAAGGCAACAACATTTTCAAAAGCTCTAAGAGATACTAGTAAAGCCGTTGAAGGTACTAGTAAAATAGTTGAAAACATGTCAGAAAGTCTTAGACAGGCCATGGAGGAAAAAAAAGCTAGAATGGAAAAGAAATTTGATGGAATGATAGATTTGATGTCGCGGTTGCTAGCAAGAATGGATCAACAAGTGACTCAAAATAACCCTCAGCCCCAAAACAATCATCCTGGAGAAAATAGTGGTGTTAACGGGAATAATGGCAACAATAACACTAAGGTCAATTGAAGAGATAGAATGGTTGGACAGCTTGTTGCAACCACTAGAGGATCAACCTCTAGGCCTCTTTTTCCCACTTTCACTCCAAGGGAGGAACCACCACAAGCGAAAGCCGGAGTACCCTTAGTAGATGAAGCAAGACAAGCTTACATGGAGTATTCCACATTACTTCCTAATCTTAGAGACCAATGGACCTTTGATCAGTTCATGAATCAAAGGAATAGGAGAAATAGCAGAAGAAATGAATATCGTCCTCCTATGGTTCCAAGAACAGATTATCAACAAGCTCTTGGAAAGGTGACTTTGGCCCATTTTGATGGGAGTAATAAGTGTATGGCTAGGTCATGGGTGCAAAAGCTAGACAACTACCTTTCATTGAGACCGATGCCCGAAGAGGATGCTATCAAATTTGCTACATTGCACTTGGAGGGAGCTGCTCACGAATGGTGGTACCACAGTTTGGTCACTCTTGGCCATAACCTTATCTGCACTTATGAAGAATTCACCAATAAGTTGATAGAAAGATTTGATACTAAGGATCTAGAGGTGAGATTCGGAGAATTGGCACAATTGAAGCAACATGGAACTCTTGAAGCATATGTTGTTGATTTTCAAAGATTGTAAATAATGGTGCCCAACATTACTAAAAGGAGTTGGTAGTTGGGTCAAAGCCTTTGATCCACCAACTCTTGACGAAGTAATCAAGAAGTCTAGGAGCATGGAGTTGGCTGCCCCAAGGCTCAAAATCCTTTTGTCATAAGAAGGATAAGAAACATTCTTCAAGTCATCCCAAGAAGTTTCCATAGAAAATGTTAGAAAAGCTCCGAGAATAGCTTAGGAAAGATGGTGTTTGCTACACTTGTCGTGAACCTTAGACAAAGGGTCACAAATGTTATGGAAAAGGCAAAGCACATCAAATGGAGGGTTATTCTAATGATGGATCAGAATTTGATTCTTCTAATCAACAGTACAAATCAACAAGTAGTGAAGGTGAAGAAGCTCTAGAAGAGAAGCCCAAGGTCATTGGAGATGGTAGTGCTTTGGCACAATTTTCAAGTTTTCAGAAGAATGAATCTTTTCAGGTTCATGGAGTGGTTAGTTCACAAAGAATAGTTGCTCTAATTGATACCAAAGCAACTCACAATTTCATAGACGAAGGATTGGTGGCAAAGAGAGGTTTGAAGACTGAATAATTTGAAGGCTTCAAGGTAATGGTAGCTGATGGCTTCACTATGTCTTGCAACCGGAAGATTCCTAACCTCTGCACGCAAGTGGGAAACTATGAGGTAAAAGATGATTTTTATGTTGTTGGCATTGGTGATATCGATGCCGTGTTCAGAATACAGTGGTTGCGATCTCTTGGAGAGATCACATTGAATTTGCAAACAATGGAGCTTAAATTTCAGTCGAATGGAAGGAATATAATTTTGAGAGGGATGTCAAATGGAGGCCCTTGAATAGTGTCTTTGAAGAGAATGGAAAGGCTGATCCACCATGATCAATTTGAATGGGCAGCAGAATGTTTAATCCTACCAGCTGATCCAATGGAGGAGAAAAGGCAATATCATCCAGATATTCAAGCCTTGCTTTCTAAGAAGAGCAAAGTCTTTGGAAGTTTGCCTCCTAGAAGACCTCTTGAAAGGGGGTGTGAACATGTGATTGAACTCGAAGGAGCAAAACCGGTCATCACTACTCCATATCGTTATCCGAAGAAGTAGAAAGATGAGATTAAAAAAGCCATCAAGGAGCTTTTAGAGATGGGGATCATTCGGCCAAGCAAAAACCCCTTTGCTTCAACAGTGCTGCTGGTCAAAAAGAAAGATGGCATGATGCACATGTGTGTTGATTACCATGCGCTAAATCAGAAGACAATCAAGAATAGGTATCCCATCCCTAGGATAGACGAGCTTATTGATGAGCTCCATGGGGCCATGCACTTCTCAAAGATGGATCTTAGATCGGGCTACCACCAAATAAGAATGAGGGAGGCGGATATTGAGAAGACTGTATTCAAATGCCACTTTGGGCATTTTGAATTCCTCGCCATGCCATTCGGTTTGACAAATGCTCCAGCAACATTCCAATCTTGTATGAACAAGATTTTTAGGCAGTAGTTGAGGAAGTTCATGCTCATCTTCTTCGACGACATACTCGTCTTTAGCAAGTCTTGGGAGGAGCACCTCAAGCACTTGGAAGAAGTGCTTAGCATTTTGTAGGTGGAATGTTTGTTTGCCAAAGAATCAAAATGTGAGTTCGGGATGATGGAGCTACTTTATCTCGGCCACATTATCAGCTCTAAGGGAGTCCAAGTTGATCGAGAGAAGATAAGAGCTAGTCCAAGTTGATCGAGAGAAGATAAGAGCTATCGTCGATTGGTAACCTCCAAAGAATGTGTCTCACTTGAAGGAATTTTTGGGCTTGTGTGGTTTTTATAGAAGGTTTGTGAAGGGGTATTCTCAAATGGAAGCCCTCCTTACAGATCTTACGAAGAAAGGAGCCTTCCTATGGCCGGAGAAAGGACAAGGAGTCTTTGATAAGTTCAAGCACATCATGAGCTCATGTCTAGTATTGGCCCCTCTAGATTTCACGAAGCCTTTCGAGCTGCAATGTGGTGCTTCAAGTGGAGTTGAAGTTGTTCTCATGCAAGACAAGCACGCCATTGTCTTTGAGAGCAGAAAAAGCTTATTCAATTTATGACAAAAAGATGCTTTCTATCATGCACGCATTGGCCAAGTTCCATCAATACTTGGTGGGGAGCAAGTTCATGGTAAAGACTGATCATAATAGTCTCAAGCATTTTATGCGCCAAAAGGATTTGAATGAAAGGCAGCAAAAGTGGGTGAGTAAGCTCCAAGCTTACTACTTTGACATTGAGTATGTCAAAGGGAAAAACAACATAGTGGCAGATGCTTTATCAAAAAGACCTCATTTGCATTCACTTTATGAGCTTACTGCAGATTGGAAGGAGTTAATTGCTGTTGATTATGCAAAAAATCAGTTTGCAACCAGCATAGTAGAAGGTCATTTGCAGGATGAAAGGTATCAGTTAGTTGATGGTTTGATCCTCTATAAAGGTAGAATCTTTTTAGTGCCTGAATCCAAGCTTAAAAGAAGGTTCTACAGTCTTTTTATGACATACCCCTTGCTGGTCATCAAGGGTATTTCAAGACTTATAAGCAGATCCAAGAAAGATTTACATAGAAAGGGATGAAGGAAGAAGTCTTGCGCTACATAAGGGAATGTTCAACTTGTCAAATGAATAAAAATGAACACTCTTTCCCAATTGGTTTGTTGCAGCCCTTGCCAATTCCTCATCAAAAATGGGAGAGCATTGCGATGGATTTCATCATGGGTTTACCACAAGTGCAAGGGCGAGATTGTATTTATGTTGTGGTAGATAGATTGATTAAGTTTTCTCACGTTTTTGCTATTACAAGTTCATTTATAGCAGCTCAAGTAGCTGAATTGTTCTTTAGAGAAGTTTTCCATTTGCATGGGTTGCCTAGAACTATTGTAAGTAATAGGGACAAGAAGTTCCTAAGTGCTTTTTGGTAGGAAATCTTCAGACTGAGTGGTACAGTGCTCACTCCAAGCACTAGTTAGCACCCGCAAACGGATGGGTAGTCAAAAATTGTCAACAAAAGGTTAGAAGGCTACCTCAAAACTTATGTTTCGAGGCAACAAAAAGCTTGGGTAAAATGGCTTCATTTGGGCGAGTATTGTTATAACTCTTCCTATCATATATCAATTAAGATGTCTCCTTTCATGGCTCTTTGTGGATATGATGCTCCTAACTTTGTAGATTTGGTGTTTAGTGATAGTAGAGCCCCACAGGCAAAGGATATATTATAGCAAAGCCAAAACATCTTGAAGTCATTAAAGGAAAATCTGCAACAAGCTCAAAACTAGCAAAAGTTATATGTTGATCAGCAACGTGTTGAGTGTTCTTTTGAAGTTGGAGATATGGTTTACTTGAGGCTTCAACCTTATAGAGAATCTTCTCTTAAGAAGAGGTGCAAAAAAGCTCAAGCCACGATTTTATGGCCCATTCAAAGTCATCAAGAGGATTGGTGAAGTGGCGTGTGAGTTGGAGTTTCCAGCCAGTAGCAAGGTGCACAACATTTTCCATGTGTCACGCCTCAAGAAGGCGCTTGAGCATAATGTGGTTGCTACATCAGAGTTACCTCCATTGGTTGATGGTTAGTTGGTGTTGATTCCAGAGATCATTGACACTAGGGAGTGCTCTTTGAGGAGAAGAACAATCAAAGAGTACTTGGTTGTGATGAGCCCAACTGGCTCCAACCAAACCCCTGTAGTATTTATTAAATCTTCTTGTGTTTTTTTAGTTTTTTAAAGAAAGTTTGTAGACAGAAGAGAAGGGGCGCATCATATAAAAGCTCATAAAACTCAAAATTGAGCTTTAATTCACCAAATGGAAGTGCAGAAGGTATTAAATAATTGAAACAAAGAGATTACAAGTTTCAAACATACCCAAAATGCTCCAGATTATTTAATTAAGAAAATAAGTCCAATTGACAGCCATGAATGGAGTAAACTGACAATTTCAAGCGTAGAATGCAATGGAAAGCAACCTTCAGCCTAAGAACTGAAGCAGATGAAGGGAAGAAGCTAGGCGCCAAAGGAGAATATGCAAAACCCTCAAAGAAGAAGGCGTTTCTTCTCCAAAACTCCCACGCACTTGCCTGAAGAGCTACACAGAACAAAGGGAAATCACGTCCTCAACCAAGAAGTACGGCCAAGAAGCTGATCTGACGACCTGATGAATAAAGAAGCCAATCTCTCAACTCGTCTTGCCTTTTATTGAAGAAACTACTAAATATTGCACAAAAATTCTCATTGAAGCACTGTAGAACTCCTAAATTGAAGCCCCTGTTGTTGCAATCATTCAATTGATATTTCATAGTCTCACAATCACAGATCTGTGAAGAGTTTTCGTTCTCCAAAGATAAACAATCCTGAAACCCTTGTCTCAGAGGAAACCAAGCTCAAGCCCAGCCAAAGAATAAAATATCAAATAATCAATGAATGAGTTCAATTTTTCCCTTTGGTTGCTTATAAACCCCAAAAGGCACGCATATCCAAAAAGTAACGCCATTTTCACTTTAAAATACATTTAAAATGTATTTAAAACATTTCAATAGTCAATGAATTAATAAATGGGCGCCCCTTTTGATAAAGTGTTATAATTTTTCACTTAAATAAATGTAAGTGAATTCTTTATTATAAAGTCAAATCAACTTTATAATATTCCATTAAATAAAATTAAAACACTTCAATTTCACGAGAATATTAATATCTCGCTCATAACCTGTCGTATTGACGTGCCGTCAGAAGTTGTCAACCACTGAACTGCCAAGGTCTGCTGTGAGCCAAACACTGAAGTCAAAGGATGAGAACGACTAAACCCATCAAAAAATGCAACTGACCCTTTAACTAAAACCAGTTAACCTCCAATGGTCCAAGAGATAGGCTAACACACTGCTCCTGAGAACTAACTAGAGTGGGGACATCACATTGGTGAAATGGGTGAACTTACCAATTGAAGATGTGACATGGGAAGGTGAACACATCTTGCAGCATCCAGACTTGCAATTGCTTGAGGACAAGCGATCTCGAGGAGGGCGGACTATAATGTCCCCTTCTCATTAGTGAGCAGTGTAGTGGCTTGTCAGCCTATTCTGCAGGCCTGTAGGCTCATCGAGGTAAAATTAGGGTTTTCAATGTTTGGAGGTTTTGACATTTTTCTGAGGCTTGCACTTGGTGCTTTGGAATTTGGTTTACGGATTCTTTCTGGGTTTTAAGAAAGCTTCACAATGGTATGACATGCAAGTGAAATTGAGCAACTTTCAGAATTTACTATTTTTAGTAAGTTCTATTTTTGGCAGTGATCTAGTTGACAGCATCATAGTGAGCTTTCCATTTCTGGTGGAGCAATTGAGTATTTTTTGAAATTGGCTTTTGAGGTGAAATATTGGAGAAATAAGTTATGTCAAGTCATTAATGTTATATTTTTGAATTGGCCCCTTGACCTAACGTCATGACTTGAAGTTGTTTTAAGATGTGGACTTAAAGCGTGGATGCCTCATGGAGATGTTATTTAATATATTTTTTTAAAATGATAATTGGTCCCCTTGCTTGGATGCCTAGAAAAGGGAGGTGAAAGTTATTTTAAAATTAAAATAATTCATGGAGATTTGGGTGTCCCTTTTTGGAGGGAATTGTGGGAAGTCAAAAGGTCACCTCAAGCTCTCTATATAAGCAAGCGTTGCTCCAACAATTGATCATCGGTTGTTTATGCTATTCTTATGCTTTCGAAATGACTTCATGAATTTGGCTTCGAGGAATGCATACCTCCTAGCAAAGAACCAATTTCGTGTTTGAAAGATAAAACCTAGTTGGGTTTTGTGGCTGGTTCTCATCCAAACTAGTAGATTGAGCTTCAATGTTGAAAGATTTTGATGTTTTCTGACTTTTGTGTTTTCTGGTTCAGTCATGGCTGTAGGACGTTTTTGATTGCTGCTCTTAGGGTGATTTTATTTTCATTATGGGTATTGTTGCTATCTAATCCTATGCTAGGTGCGACCCTTTGTGCACAATATCAGATTTTATTTTGCTGTCTTTGATTTTCTAGAGGGGCCGTACCATTACTAGGGTTGTACCTCTCTCCTGGAGCTTGCATTGGGAGTTGAGCTTTTATCTTGGTGCATGTTTTGCATTGTGAGACACTTGTGTGATGGTCGCCTAGCCTTTGAGAGCTTGGTTCTTAGTTTTGGAGTGAATAAGTGATGTATTGAGAGAGATATATGCATTTTGGTGTGTTTCAGTTTGCTGGTTAAATATTTTTCAGTTTGCTGATCGCTATATCAGATTGATAATACTTCAGATTTTGGCTTGTAATTCTGTAGTTGAGAAGATTATTAGTGTGAGAGATCATCTTCCTTCATTTGGCTTTGATAATACTGTAATAGCACTTGTAATTTGTAGATAACTGGGGTTGTAAGGCTGTAAACAGTAGTACTATTGCAATCAATTTCATTTCTGCATTTGCTTTGTGTTTTAATTCAAACATTGTAACGTCTGGATGGTTTACCACTAGTGCGGATGAATTAACATTTGTATATCTCATTTTCACCCACTGAATAAGTGAAGTATTCCCACTGCTTAAGTGGATGCTTGCTGAAAAGTGGATGCCTACTATTAGCAAATGAATGTTCTTTCATTGTAATTCGCTCCCATTGAATAACTAGTCGAGCTTCTTTCATTTCAGCACTGCTCTTCATTTTAGTTTGGTTGCTAAGGATCCCTTCCCATATGCTATCACCTCGCCTTCAATAGGATCTTGGTGAACATTCTTGGCAAAGGTTACTTTCAGCTGATTAATGTTTTGGGCTAATCCTTAACGGGTGCTTGTTGTTAGTGAAATTTCAAAGAAAAATTAATTGGCATAGTTCAACTTCAAATATCAAGCCAATAGAGTTTCGTTTCAATTTACTTTTGTTTCTATATTTACTTTTGGCAAGTACTCTTAACAGGTATAGATATTTTAAAAAACCAAGATAGAAGCCTCACTTAGTATTTATGATATTGTCTACCATTTCCCACTAAATTGTCTTTGGATTAATATACATCGAAAGCATTACTACGAGCCTAAGGAAAAAGGCAGTATTGTGGAATATAGAGAAAAAAAAACACATCTTTTAACCATTCTATGTTTGTTGGCGTTTCAATTCGCACCTCTGGAGTGCGTATTGGAAACGGGCAGCTATGCATAGATAAACTGCTCTTCAAATTAGGAGGGAAAGCTCCTCTTTTGCTGATTTTTTGTAAAAAGAAATGTAAACTAAATTCCTATCTTTTTTACTCAATTGAGAGCACAAGGTTTATAAAACTCTTTAGCATTGCAGCTGAGGTTTTCTCTGGTTTCGTAATCTCAACTACAACTAAGCCTAAATTTATAACACTTCTATCTCCTTTTGTAAATTCAGAGCGAGAGGATTTAGAAGTAACGGGGAGTGATTTGGGTAACTTAGACAAACTGGTTCTCAAAACGCATCTGAAGGCTCATTACTCTTTTAGATGTACGCTGAAATAGAGTTCGTGAAAGTAGAACATCAAATGATAATCTAGATCTCAGGATTCCCTCGAAGGCTCATTGCTCTTTTCGAGGTGTAGGTTGAAATAATGATTATAAGGACAAGACAACAAACGATAAACTAAATCTCCAAATTTCCTCGAAGGCTCATTGCTCTTTTCGAGGTGTAGATCGAAACAAAGATTATAGAAACAACAAATATTGAAAGATCTTGAAACTTTGGATCAAAGGCTCATTGCTCTTTTCGAGGTGTAGATTGAAACAAAGATTGTAGAAACAACAAATATTGAAAGATTTGAAACTTTGGATTAAATACTGTAATGACCCTGCTCAAATCTGGCTGAAAAAACTTCTGTTTTTGGCTCCGGGAATTTCATCAAACACTTTGCATACAAGGGATATGTGACTGATATAACATTTCAGTTTGCTTTATTGGCACTTCCCTTCACTTAGCATCAATAAGAATGCTTGCAAATACTCTAAATTGTCTTAAACAATGTCCTAAAATGAATGTGCAACTTATTTTGGCAATATTCAATGCATATATATGATCTAAACATGAGAAATGATCACCTACAGCTAACTGGTATTTTTACAAACAGTTGGTATGCAACTACTATGCTGAGAATAACATCTGCAGCCACTTGACACTATGTCAAATAGTTGGCATACATCCTCATATATCATTCAAATGATCATTACAACATCATATAACTCCAACTGATGATATCTTCTTTTGAGATGCAATCCCTACTACAATAATGACAATGAAAATGCCAAGACTCTTGGCTTTACATCCAATGTGAATATAATATCAAATCTGATATACATATGCATCTACAGCAGCAACATATTCTTGGCTTACAAATAAAGATGCAACATTGCCAAATCTGACTATAATGAACTCCTACAGCTGCAACTAATGACCAAGCTGATGAACTGAAATTTATAATGAAATATTGCTGATAAAGGCCTAACTAATGCAATACAATGATTTACAATGAACCTGGAATTTCAATGGCTGCCTTGATATATTGGTTCGATTCTCTTCAAATGCAATGTCTTTGTCTTCAAACCTTAAAATACATGTATTTCTTTAGACAAAATGCTCAAGAGTGAAGCGCTGGAAACTCCTTATCAATTTGATGCCAATAGAGAGATGAATGAAGGAAAATCGTGGCACTCTAGGCTGAATTATGTTGACTGAAAAATATCAGAATTTTTGAGAATGGTAAAGGCTGAAAATCGATTCCTTCAATAACCAAAAGATGAAGACTTCTATCACCAAAATGTCTCCAATAGTCTCTCCAATCGAACTATACCAATAACTTGGCTTAAGGCCACAAAGTTTTTTCAATGATGCTCAAATAGAAAGTCTGAAGTGACTTCCCCAGTTGCAATTATTCAGGTGATATTTCACACCTTCAAAATTGCTTACCAATTGAGAGTTTTCGTTCTCAATGGCCAATTGAAACAACTGCAGAAACCCTAGGCTCCACAATTGAAAATATCAAATCAATACTCAAATCTGGATGATAGGAAATGAGCTCCTCATGTCTATTTATTCTTTTCCTCAAGAGGTCGACCTCCTTCCAGAACTTTTCCAAGTCGGCTTCTAGAAGGAATATTATAATATTATTTTATTATTGCACTTTATAATAATATAAAATATTAATCAACTCCTAAAGTGCAATATAACATTATAATATAAAATTAAGGTTTCCAAAAATAGAAATATCCATGATGAGAGTAGGAAAACCTTCATGAAGTCACGAAATGAGCCAACCAATCAACTGGGTATCTACCAAACAACCCTCTTATCAAGCCCTATTAGCCTACGAGGATTAGGAATAGGCTAATTCCTCTAAACTCCAATGTTCATGAAAAAGGGGGCATTACGAAGACTCATTGCTCATTTGATTTATTTTCTCAAACTCAATCAATGATTTACACTTTTGCAACAGCAGATAGTATGAAAGAGGACAATCATACAAGATACGATCAACCAAATAACACTTGACAAAGATTGAACACAAGTACATAAACAAGAAGAAAGCAAGCAAACTAGCTTAGCCTTTCGTTATCACAAGTATGGTTCAAGAACATTTACTAAGTAATAAAGTCGAAGGCTCTCAAGCTCAACGTTTTGTTACAATGAAGTACAGTTAAACAATAATGAACTAAGGTTGCTCATATTTATAGACATTCAAAGGAGTAGGGAACCCTAAAATCTGCTTGAGTTAACATTCAATTTTTGCCAATTAGCAAGATTTATTCCTATGTCTAAAAAAATGTAACTAACAGTTAACTGGAAAGACTACTTGTTGTGACCTAATTCACACCTCGCCCCATTGCAAATGGGGACCCTCATGATTTGCTTTTTAGGGTTTTGTCGTTGCGTCTTGGTTTGGTCTCTGTTTGGGGGATTTGAGTCTGAATTTTGAATGGTCACCTGAGTCAAGCAAATGAGTTTTAGCCTGGATCACTGTGCAAACGTCGCCATCATGCTTAGGAGACCTGGGAGACGAAGATCGACTGTCATTTCAGTCAAATCCGACACCTCCCAGTTTTTAGGGTTTTTCCACTCTGGCCCCCTATTTTTTAGGACCTACTTTTTTGGCACTTTTGGGCAATTTTGAGATCCCTATTTTTAGGGTCTATTTTTAGAAAGTTGCTATTTTTGGAAAATTTCTATTTTTAGAAAGTTTCTATATTTGGAAAAGTCTCGAGTTTCGAAAATCCACTCAGAAGTTCGAAAAGATCAATGGAACTCTTAGAAAATCGATTTGAAAATTTTTGAATTCATGGTGAAATTCTGGAAAATCACAGAAAAAATTAAAAAATCTGGAAAAATCGTTCAAAAAATCACAGAAAATGGTGAATAAAATGAAAAATCAGTCATGAAATCATCAAAAATTGATAGAAATATGAGAAACTCATGTAAAAATATGAGAAATCCATGAAAAATCTGAGCAATCATGGCAAATTCATGACTGAAAATCATGGTGAAGGCATGAAAGAGGATTGAGATGAGTAAAATTAATGCCAGAAAGCTTCAGCCAGACAATGAAAATGGCTTGACTATGAGCAAACTCCGCCCAGCCATAAAGAAGGTAATGGCAAGAATGAATGGCAAGTCCGCCTTGGGCAAAGTGAAGTGGCAAGGACATGAAGGAAGTCCGCCATTAAATGGCTAGACATAGAAGCAAGTCCGCCCTTCAGCAAAGAGATGCAATGGCTAGCCATTTAGCAAAGTCCGCCCATGTCCAAGTGTTAATGGCATGCAAATGGGTGAAGTCCGCCTTGGACATAAAGTGAATGGCACAAAGTTTAGCCAAGTCCGCCTTGGGCAGATAAAGGAGATGGCAAGACATAGAGGCAAGCCCGCCCCAAGCCAAAAGTTGAAGTGGCATGAAAAGTGATGAAGTCCGCCCTTGGACAAATTATGCAATGACATGAAATTTGGTGAAGTCCGCCTTGAATGGCAAAGGAAAGAGGCAAGTCCGCCCCAAGCCAAAAGTGAAATGGCAATAAAACATGCCAAGTCCGCCTTGAATGGCAAAGAAATTAGCCAAGTCCGCCTTGGGCAAGAAAAAAGATGGCATGGATGTAAAGAAAGTCCGCCCCAAAGTGGCTTGAAGAGAGGTAAAGTCCGCCTTGAATGGCTTATTAATGAATGAAGTCCGCCAGGTCTAGAGCAGTGTTACAAGACTCGCCTAAACTCGGCGAGTCTTGGCGAGTCCCGAGGCGAGTGAGGCTTGGCGAGTCTGTGGGACTCGGATGCCGAGTACTAGCGAGACTCGCGAGACTCGCCGAGTCTCGTGCCAAAGACTCGGCCGTCACTTTGTGGGCGTGTGTGTCAAAAAAAACACATTTTAAAGTTTCATTTTTTTTTCTTTTTGTTTTTATACTTGCCTCTATTCCTCCAAAAGGCACTTCATTTCATTTTCAAGCAAGTAAGAGAGAAAAAAAAGAGAAGAGAGCCAAAACACATTTGCATTGAAGGAAAATCAGCAAAGAGATTGAGCACCAAATGCTTATTGAATCGCATTTGTGCAGGTTCGTAGGTGATTTTGCTGCATCTAGAGGAGTCTACAAGGGATTGGAAAGAGATTTCCATTGATTTCAAAGAAGATTGAAGAGGTATGTTTGAGTTTTGAAGGTTTTTTTGTTTTTTTTAACCAAAACTTCATTTTCTATTCTTTTTTTCTTCTTTGTTTTTTCTATTTTGTTTTAGTGAACAAAGAACAAGTTACAAATAAATACAAACCCTAGGTGTGTGTGTTTAAGACTTTAAGTTTTTTGTTGAACAAACCCTAGGCATTCTTGCAAAAAAAAAAATAGTTTTATAGTTGCAAACTTGCAAACCCTAGGTTTTTTAGTTTTATTATAAATTATACTTTGAATGCTAATTTTTTAAAATTTATGTGTTATTGCAGCATTGTTTATAATATATATCTATAAATTGTCTCCATCATATTCAATTTCACCATGTCTCAAGGTAAAAGAGATCCTTGTTGGAAACATGCCATTATTACCCCTGGGCAAAAAAAAGGAGAAATACAATGTTTTCATTGCGAAACTCTTTTTCTTGGGGGTGGCATTAATAGATTGAAATACCACCTTGCATGTATACCGTGCCGAGATGCTAATCCTTGCACAAAGGTCCCTATTGAGGTAATGCGTGAAGTGCAAGTGCAATTGGAAACCTTTGAGCAACAAAAAGAGTTAAAAAAGAAGCAAAAAGATGAGATGGCAGCCATGCGTGGAGTTGGAGATTCGAGTTCTTCCATGCCTAAAATTCCTCCAGGGTCTTCACCTTCAGTTGTTGGTAGTGGTAGTGGCAGTGGCAGTGGCAGTGGTAGCGTTAGCAAACTTAGCATTGGGCCCAGAGTTCGTGGATCTAGGCTGGATTCATATATTTTGCCACGCACTACTCCGGGTTCCCAACCGTCTCTTGAGAGCATGGGTTGGAACAAGGATAAACATGATGCAGCCAAAGCCGCAATTGGAGACTTCTGGTTTTATTGCGACATTCCATTTCATGCAGCCAGGTAATTCTTCTTTTGTTTTGTTTTAAAATATATAGCTTGTTGCTTGATAGTTGATTCTTTATCTCTTGAATTTTATTTTTAGAGCTATGTTGAATTCAAATTGAAATTATACATTTTTCAATACTAATTAGTAATTACTAAATTTAATTTATTTGTGTTAGGTCTCCATATTGCCAAAATATGATTGATGCAGTTACTGTTTGTGGGGCGGGGTTCAAAGCCCCTAATGATGAAGAGATAAAAGGCCCCATTTTGTCCCAAAAAGTGGCTGATGTGAAAGTCAGAATAGAGGAGCAGCGAGAAATTTGGAGGAGGAAGGGTTGCACCATCATGACTGATGGTTGGACCGATAGAAGAAATAGGACATTGCTCAACTTTCTTGTTTCTTCCTCGGGTAAATATTTTACTTCCTAAAATGCATTGCTTTAGTGATTAACAATCAAGATTTTAAATTTATATTTAATTGAATCATTTATTTTGTTTCTTTTTCAGGTGGTACCGTGTTCATTAAATCTATTGATGCATCCGGCAACTCCAAAAATGCTGAATTCCTTTGTGAGGCTTTGGAGGGTGTCTTGGCTGAGGTAGGGGAGGAGAATGTGGTGCAAATAGTGACGGATAATGCAGCAAATTATGTTGCTGCAGGTAGACTATTGATGGATAGGCACCCATCATTATTTTGGACACCTTGTGCCGCTCATTGCCTTGACCTCATATTGGAGGATCTTGGCAAGCTTGACTGGATCAAAGCATGTGTAGAGACCGCAAGGAATATTTGTAAGTACATATATAATCACACATGGGTCCTCAACCTTATGAGGCAATACACGGGGCAAAAGGAGTTGGCTCGCCCTGGGATAACACGCTTTGCTACCAACTTCATCACTCTACAATCCTTACTGTAGTCAAAGGGAGCTTTGAGGCGGATGTTTGTTAGTGAGGAGTGGGCTTCCTCAACATATTCTAAGACAAATGCAGGGATGAGTGCATCAAGTTGGATTTTTGATGAGCAGGGTTTTTGGGTGCCTACTAAGGAGATTGTCAAGGTAAATGTAATAACTAATAAGTAATTAGTTTAGTAATTCTACATTATATTTTATTATTTTCATTCTTGTTTTTATTTTATTTGCTTTTTTTTGTTAACTCTTACTTATGTCAATGTTTCATAATAATTGCAGGTCACAGAGCCCTTAGTGGTTCTATTACGAGTTGCTGATGGGGAAAAGCCCGCAATGGGCTACATATACGAGGGCATGGATAGGGCCAAAGAGGCCATTAGATCCATTTATGGGGGAATTGATAGTAAGTATCGCCCCATTTGGGAGATCATCGATAGACGATGGCACCTCCAGCTTCACAAGCCCCTACACGCAGCAGCATATTTTCTCAATCCGGCATTCCAATTTCGCAAAGAATTCAAGGCAGATGAGGAGGTTTTGAGTGGGCTCTACACAGTCATTGAGCGGATGTCTGATTCTCATGTTGGAGCCCAAATTGTTGCCGAGATAGAGATTTTCAGACTTGCACAAGGAGATCTCTTTGCAAGAGATATATGCAAAGATACTCGATCGACATTGCAGCCAGGTAAAAATTTATTAAGGGCATAATAGTAGTTTAAAAATTACCACTTTTCAATCTTTTATATTCAATGTTCATATTATAATTAAATATTCACATTTCACAATGAGATTTATTTTTTTTCTTTTTCTCATCTCAGATGCATGGTGGGAGAGATTTGGTGCTAAAGTACCAAATCTTCAGAGGATTGCGATTCGAGTGTTGAGCCAACCATGCAGTGCCTCGGGTTGTGAGCGCAATTGGAGTATGTTTGAGCACATACACTCCAAGAAGCGCAACAGGTTGTCAGTGCAGAGGTTGAATGATCTTGTTTATGTTCATTACAACCTGCGCCTTCGCCATAGACAGATATTGGGCACTGACTTGTCACCCATCACGTTGGAGGAGGTTGATCCACAGTCAGATTGGATCACTGAGGTCGAGGATCCTGTTTTTACCGATGAGGACCTTGATTGGGTCGACCAGGCAGATCGAGAGGCAGAGGCAATAGCCATGGCAGAGGAGGAGGATAGAGCACGAGGAGACACCTTGGATGCTGGTTTGGGTGCCTCTGAGTCTGACACTGAGACACAGGCAGAGATGATGGCTGCAACATCATCTAGGACCTCTCTTAGACGTCTACGCAAGAGGACTAAAGTTTAGAGCCTTAGTGATGCAGGCTCCTCTGAGCCATAGACTTATAGCTTTTGTTTTACTTTTATTATATGTTTGGAACTTTTGATGCCATGGATTTCATATTCCATGAGTATTGTATACATTTCACAACATTTATATATCTAAGTTCTAACTGTTTAACTTTAAACTTTAAACTCTTACTACTGTTATTGTTATTAACTATTAAGTATTAAGTAATTACTTATTTCCTTTAGCTAAAATTTGCGTTTATACTTATGTGATCGATAGATGTTTGTGTATAGGATCATAGTAGTTTTTATTTCATGATGTTATTGTGTATTTAAGGTTTATTTACTAAAGGGTGCATGAAACAAGCTTTAAATCCTTAAAATCTCTGAATTCCTTGGGTTTTTCTATTTGCCGAGTCTTTGCCGAGTCTTGGGCGAGTTTGGGCTCCGAGTCCGAGTCCGAGTCAAAAATCAGCTTGCCGAGTCCGAGGCGAGTCCGAGTCTTGTAACTATGGTCTAGAGAAGTGTGAAAATTAAAATTTTTGCCTAAGTATGAACGTTGGCAAATAAAAAAAAAAGTATGCTTGGCCTTGAAAATTTCGCCATACTTTGAGAAAAAATTGTTAAAGAAAATTCTTCTAAGTCCAACATTTATATGTCTAAGAAATTTGGCCAAACGTTCTAGGAAGATGAAATAAATTTTGCCAGACTTTGGACGATAAAAATCATGGCCAAATAATTTTGGACGAAAGAAATTACGGCAAAATAATTTTGGACGAAAGGATTTATGGCAAAATAATTTTGGACGATAAAAGTTATGGCAAAGTAAATTGGAAGAAAAGAAAATTCGCCTAAGGCAAATGAAAAATTTTGAAAATCAAAATTGCCTTAGACAAAAAATAATTTGCCATAAAACAAACGGGTTGGAAATAACACATAAAATAATTATTTTAATTATTTTAATTATTCATTTTCCAACACCCCAAAAGGATAAACTTGAAAAAAAACCGAAATTGGAAAAAGGACAAAAGAGCTTTATTGAACTGGCGTTGAATTTAGAAACTTTCCTAGATACTATCGTCGAGGATAAAACTTGCCACTCGAAAGTTGAGTAAAAGACAAGTTAAAGCTCGATTTGAAGGAAACATTTGAAATTTGTTAATTGGATCGATTTTCTCACCTCTATAATTGATTTCACTTCTCATTTTTACAATCATTCGATTTTCGAAAGAAAAGTGTGAGAAGAAATTTGTCTAAGGCACGAAAGTGAGAAAAGTCTGAATCGAAGTGAAAGAAGCAAATTTTTACCAGCTTGCATTGTGATTGTGATCATTTCTTTTGTCCAAAAGAGCCAGGCAAATTTATTTTGTCCACTTCATTTTGGCATAAAACTTCGTCATTTATTTTCTTTCCAGCTCGATTTTTCACGAAGTCTAATTTAACAACTAGCTGGAATATCTTTCAAAGTGATTCAAATTTCAAATTCTAAATATTTTCTTTGCCTTTTCCTTGTAGATTTATTTTCGAGGCGGTAAGGATGAAGTTTGCCAGCAAGGGCGTGCAGATGCAGTAAAAGATCAAATCTAAGTGGGAGCATGTCGTGGACACCAATCTTGGCCACGTTAACCTTGATGACTTCAGGAAAAGAATGTATGGAAGCGATGGACGTCTGCCTTCGCCAATTGCGAGAAGAATGATGCGCAGTGGAATTGTTCATGCAGCTGGATTTCCACTAGCACAAGAGTGTTCGGAACTTATCCTGATGGAAGAGTTCTTGCATACTTGTCCGAGCCAGCTATTCAGGAGATTTTCGGGATTCCAGTTTACAATAGAACGTCCTTCCGCATTAAGGAGGATGCACTTAAGCTTTTCCAAAACCAGCAAGATCTTTGTGCATCAAACATAAACAAGACTTGGTTGCTGAAGCCCAAACCTACTGCAGGGAAGATGCCAAAGAAATTGGTCAGAACACATTTCAAAGAAGAATATGGCGACATAGTCTTGCTGCTGAACAAAATAGTAGGCAATCCTCATGGTGCGCCTTTCGAAAATTGGATGTATTATTTCATTGATGAAATAATTACCGGAGTCGAGATGTTTAACTGGTCCAGAATGATCAGTGATAGCCTCCATGAGCAGTTGGTGAACCTGGAGGAAACCAAGACCTTTCACATGAGCTCGTACGTCATATATTCACTTGCGAGGTATTACAAGTATTCTGGCTTGGTTTGCAGAGGCGTGGTTGGCAATGGCGAAGGACAGCTCAAGGCATATGATTGTTATCCGCAATTGCAACTAAAAGAGAAGTCACATTTCCGACAAGCTCATGACACCTTTTTGATGTACATCACTCGGCTTCTCCAAGGCAGAACTCACCAGAGACTCACCCATGAGGCCAAGAGTTTGATTGGCAGATATGAGTCGTGGTTCATTCAATATCCCAAGTTCACTTACATCAGGATTTAAGGATTCTCAGGAAATCCTTATAGACTGCCCATCTATCCAACCAACAAAATGGTTTTGCTGGAAGTGCTGAGGCAATTGGAGGCGTATCAAAATATTCAATGGCCAAAACAGAAGGAAACTGTCACCTTTCCTTTTTTCATTGGCAATATGGAGGAATCGTGTCCAACAGCGCAAGCAGCGGAGAGTGCTCGACTGGAGATTCAAAAGTATCCGTTCATATCATATAAGTCCAGGAATAACTTTGATCCACTCCATCACATCAAGACTGTGGACGGAGAGAAATACAAGCACCGGGTAGACCTAGAAGACTTCTGGGCTAAGGCGGCTGACGAATATGACGTGAGAAAGAGGTTGTGGTCAAGATTGCCACTAAGTATGATTAGGCAATGGAGATTTTCAAAGTACCTTATCAACTACAGGATGACGGAATATATTTGCAGCCAGGCTTCGATGAGAACCAGCCACTCCCCCCTGTGAGGTGGTCTGAGCCTGAGATAGGTGACCTTGCAACATTCATGCGACCTGTTTTCAAGTATTCTCAATGGTGGATAGATCGGCAGGTAGAAACTCTAAGGCAGAGAAATGTGCAATTCACGTACGAATTGATGGACGATACAGAGTCCTGTTCTTCAAATGTCGGTGCATTCATGGAGATGGGCCAACAAATGCTGCCAACTTGGGAAAGAGGAAAGAAATTGGTAAATCTGCAAAACAGGACAAGGATAAAATGATAGATGAAGGGCCTTCTCAAAAGAAGCATAAATCCAGACCTCTTCAGTCGGCCACTTCTAGAAATATAGAAGAAATACTCGCCATGTATAAAGAGTCTTTGGAGAATGTTAGGATTCCTTCCCCAGTCGGGGATCTGGAGCCAATTCAACTGGAGGATGATGCTAAACCTTCTCCTGTGGGCACCGAGATCCTAGAATCAGACGATGATGTAGATATTATGGATGGAGAATTCGAGGAAGGAATGATTTCAGCCCTCAAAGGAATCCAAGAGGACCCATCCGTGCAGGAAATTCCAAATATCCAAGAACTTTATGATATACCAGAGATTCAAGAAGAGCAAGAAGTGCGGGATATTCAAGAAGTCCAAGGTCAACAGGAGGACGAAATTGAGCAGCCAACCATCCCAGATTGGCTAAAAGAAAGATTAAAGAGAAAGGCACCAACAGAGGTTCCTGAAGAAGATGATGCCACAGATTTCTTGGCAAGGCTAGAACAAACTGCCACAAGGAAGAAAGCCAAGAAATTTTCCACCATCCGTAGAGATGAGGTTGGCAACCGCACAGTACAAATTGCAGTACCTACAGCCGATAAGTTCCAAGATGAGATTGCCTTGGATGAGTACGCCATCACGACCATTGACATGGGTCCAACAACGAAAGGGCAAGAAGTCGAGGACTTAGACAATTCCGTTGCCACCATCAAGTCCAGGCTGGAAAGGGAAGTGGCCAAGAAAAAGGAATATAAAAAGGAGATTGACCGCCTAAAAAATTACATCCAACACTTGACCAAGCCGCTAAATGAAGGTGACCAAGCAGCGCTTCCACCTCCAAACTCTTCACTAGAACCAATCCAAAATTTTGAAGAAGAGTTGACTACTGCACGAGAGGCTATGGATTGGATGGATGGAAGGAAAGAAGAGGCAATGGCGTTCGCAGAAAAGCTGGCATGTGTATATGAGCAGGCTTCCTTTTTGCTGTCATGAGTTGCAGACTTAGCAGAATCTTGGGGTGGCCTCGAAGATAATTAGAATAGGATTATCCCATGTATTCGAGAATTAAAAGGCATCTCAAAGCAAAGGTTGATTGATGACGGGATCATTGAGGCTGGAGCTGCATATGATTTCAGTGGATGGTATTATGCTCTGGTTTCACGGAGAGGAGTCCTGGAAAAGGTAAAGCAGGATAGCGCCAAAGTTTAAGAATAGGCAAAAGAGATTTGGAGTAAAGTTTACCAGATGGCTGCAGATATGCTCGATAAAGATGTTGTCCAGAAGAAACATTTGCGGCCAAAGAATTTAAAAGAACAAGTGCAGAAAATTTTCTCCACCATCTCCAGACCGCTCATGAAAGAAAACTTCACCAGGGTATTCAACTTCATGACTGTCAGAAATACTTTCTTGCTACAGGACCCAGAATGGGCGACCACTTTTGCAGAATGTGTTGAGACCTTGGACTTGCTGGAATACAACGTCAACGCGCTGC
Organism: Sequoia sempervirens; assembly: GCA_007258455.2. NCBI lineage: Eukaryota > Viridiplantae > Streptophyta > Pinopsida > Cupressales > Cupressaceae > Sequoia > Sequoia sempervirens. The sequence continues at coordinate 854 of VDFB02092081.1, read as the reverse complement.
CAGACATTGCCATGGAGGAGGTCAGCTCGATCGTGTCCAGATTCACCGAATGCAATGCCGCACAAGTGGATAAGGATGCCACTCCATATGTCTAAGGTTTTCTCTAGTGAACTGGTTGATATTTTGGAAACCCTAATTAGGGTTTAGTCATGTTAAATCTGGGCCATTGATCTCATTTCAATCTTGGCCATTCATTGTAATTCAGAAGTGCTATATAAACCCCTCCCCCCCCGCTCTCTTTCATTTCATTAGATCAGAAGAGGAAGAATTAGAAGGCATTAGAGGTTAGAGGAGATTCAAGGGAATTAGATTGTATAAAATAAGAGAGTTTTATGAGATTGTTGTGAAAACACTATTTTGATAATAAAGTTCAAATGCATGAGGTGCCTTGAATCCTTGATTGTCAAATGGTTGCATGGTCGCATATTTTCTTTCTCATTTAGTAAATTTGACTTAGAATGTATGTTAAAAGAATGACAGAATGATAACGAAGTCTAGTGAAACCCAGCTCATACTTTCTTTGAGTGGATGCTTTTCACTCAATGTGTAAAGTTAGACTGAGCTTTATCGTGGATGCTAAACTTCTGTTTGGATAATTATTGTTCGATTTGATGGTAATTATTCATTATGTGAAAATCATAAGCACATTCCCAGAAGATTGCACTTGCTCCGTGTAGTTGTCGTTTAACGTAGCGAAGCAGAGTATTGTTTATTTGGTTTCATTTAATCTTCGTCGTCTCTTGATTTCTTAGGAATAGCATAGGATCTCTAAAACCCTTAATCTTTTTCACTTTTTTTATATAATCAGAAAATCCAAAATGATACTGTATTCATGTCTCTGCTTTCCCGAGTAA
>VDFB02092080.1:0-77789 GCA_007258455.2 Sequoia sempervirens | reverse complement strand
TTGGCTTATCCTATATTGTTTTATTTTCGATAGGGTGCTGCTAGAGAGGCTATAGTATTTCAATTTTTGATAGGGCACTGTTGGAAAGGCTAGTTTCTCTCAATTTTTGATAAGGTTCCGTTTTTCATGTGCAACAACTGTACAGGAGAAAGACATTGTAGCACCAACATTAATTGTTGTATGGTATCCATATTGTTGGGATGGTTGCAATTACACCTGCTATTCTACACCCCAGGAAACATATCAAAAGCAGGCACAAGCAAACATTGAAAAGTGGTGAATGAAGTTATTGGCGTGCCCTGGGAATAGGGTGGCAGATTTCCCGCCATGTGGGTACAAAATATTGCCAAAATTAAATGTTGGCTCGCATCAACATTAATTGTTGAAATGTTTTCCATGGACTAGCGGGAGCCATATTTCTCGTCATGTGGATAGAGGAGGCCATGAAAATTGAACGATGGTTCACAACAACATTAATTGGTGTATGTTGTCTGTGTACTGGTGATGGTTGTAATAACAACTCCCGTAACACCTCGGGGAACATAATGAATGTCAAGGAGAATTTTGATAACAAATGTCTAGTCAATTTTTGATCAAGCTATATTATTTCATTTTTTGATAGCATGTTGTTGTAAAGGCTGGGTTCTTTCAATCTTTAATAAGGCTTCGTCCAAAAAAGACTATATTTTAAATACATATATACATATATACATATATACACACACACACACATATATATGTATACATATATACATATATATATGTATACATATATATATATGTATGTATACATATATATATATGTATGTATACATACATATATATATGTATGTATACATATATATATGTATATATGCATACATATATATATACATACATACATATATACATACATATATATATATGTATATATATACATATATGTACATATATACATACATAAATCTATATATATATATATATACAAATACATATACATATACATATACATATACAAATACATATAGATATACATATATATATACATATACACATATATACATATATATACACATATATACATATATATACACATATATACATATATATACATATACACACACACATACATATATATATATAAGGCATATCTTTTATATATATACATATATATACATATACATACATATACATACATATATATATACAAATATATACATACATATACATACATATATATACAAATATATATACATACATATATATATATATACATATACATATATACATATATATACATATACATATATACATACATATATATATACATATACATATATACATACATATATATATACATATATATGATTTCCATGTAGTGGCCATAGTTGCAAAGCAATAAAACAGTGCATAGAAACACACAACAACAATGCAACACAAAAACAAACAATATTGGTTACAACACTGACCCAGATGGAAAAACCCACAAAAAACACACAAATTCACAGTAACAAACCAACACAGGAACAAACAATATTGCCTTCCACCCATTATGGCTACACGGAGACCATGAATGACACAATATATATATATACACACACACAGAAACCATTGCTTACAACCATCGCCACTACACAGAAACCATACGGCAATTAATACTGATGCCATTTCATTGGCCTTCTCTATCAGTGCGCCAAACAATTTTCATTTAAAAATTAAAAAAACAATCCACCACCTTTTCTCCAACCATGCTAAATGGAAGCCATAAATGAAATAATATAGCCTAAGGTAGACAACAACAGTGAACAATGCCTTATGCAAAATAACATGAACTACATAACATTAACTATTTTATTACATTGCAACCATCTCAACAAAATGAAAGCCATAAATGAAACAATATTGTTATCAATAGTCACCTAGATGGGGAAACTTGCAAAACACTAAAAATCATAGTGACAAACCCATACAAAAACATCCCTGCAAAAGCCAAACCAGAAATCAAACAATATTGGTGTGAACAAACTATATAGTCTTTTTTCAACAAAACCTTATCAAAAATGTTACAATATACCCTAAAACAACACAAAATTGTATAACATTAACTATTTCATTGTGTTGCAACCATCACCAAAAAAAAAGTCTTTCAACAGTGACCTGCATGAAAAAGCCAAAAAACATAGAAAGCTCATAGTAATAGACCAATTTAAAACCTTCACCAGAAAATGCGAGCCATAAATGAATCAATATTGGTTTCAATAGTAACCCAGATAGAAAAATTCACAAAAAACACACTAGATTAACTATTTTGCAACCATTCACAAAAAATGGAAGCCATAAATGAAATAATATAGCTTAAGCTAGAGAGTTGCAACCATACCCACAAAACAAAAGCTATATATCAAACAATATTGGTATCAACAGTCACCCAGATGCCAAAACCCACAAAACATAAAAAATCGCAGCAAGAAACCCATGCAAAACCATTGTCGCAAAAGCCGAACCATAAATTAAACAATTTTTTGTTTCAACAAACTATACAATCTTTTCAACAACAATCGACATAATGAAACAATATTGGTTTCAAGAGTAACCCAGATGAAAAACCCCACAAAAAACACATGAATTCAACACAGGAATTCACAGTAACAAACTAATGCAAAAAAAACAATATTGCCTTCCACCCATGGCAGCTACACAAAAACCATTAACAAAACAATTTAGACTAAGCTACAGAGCAACAATCAACAATCCCCTTTGGAAAATAACATAAATTGTTTTAGAAATACTTGAGAAACATTTTTTTCAATATGCACCTCTTCCCGCTTCCTTCAAATACACCTCTTCCCACTTGCTTTCTCTGCCTTCTGTTCTTTCTCCACCGCTTGCAAAAAATGGGCACAAAATTATCACAACCCACACTTTTCTACTGCTTTTGCAACTATCGACAGATGCAAAAAACACAAAATAGCGTCCAACCACCTTCACAAAAATTCCACAGCCGATGAACGCACTTGCACCTTCATAGAAGCTTTCCCTCCTCACCCACAACTATCTTGAATAACAAGGCAAACCTAGAGAATGACACCCAACAATGCATTATCAAAAATTGCACAGACATTCGCTTTGTTTTCTAAGGACTTTAAAGACAGATGTTACTTACAACCATCACCACTACATGGAAAACATACAAAAATTAATGCTTATGCCATTTCACTGGCTTTCTCTATCATCGCGCCAACCGCTTTTTATTTAAAAATTAAAAAATAATCCTCGACCTTTTCCCCGGTGCCAGAGAGCTTGAAAACCGGGAAGGCTGACGAAAATTCTGACCAAAGTTCACCAAAACCTAAAAACAACCCGCCATCTTTTGCCCAACGCTAAAAAACTCTAAAACTGGGAAGGTTGACGAAAATTTTGACCAAAGTTCACACAAATAACCTATCAGCTAATTAAAATGATTATTTATTACATGTTTATTTTTAATTTAATATATCAATATTAAAAAAAAAATATTAAAGATATCTTATTAAATCATTATTAGAACATTATATTTTATTAGAGCATTTATTTATTTTAGAAAGATTTAATGAAAAGACTTAATAAAGATAAAAGTGAAAAAACATTCTTAAACAAAAATGTTAAAATAATAGTCTATCTTATTTTTTCCTAAAAATTTGCCCATCACCCCAAACTTCTTAGCCTCTTATGTTCAAGAGAAATAATTTTTTATAATTTTTAAAGTTAAATATTTTACATGTTCACTTTAAAAAAATTAAATTGTATTTCAAGAGCATAAAATTTTAGTTTCTAATTGGTTCAAAATCAATTTATTAATAACTAATTAACAAAATGAGTTGAAGAACTCATTGCCATAGTATTACTATGAAAAGTACTAATAAAGAAATAGTCATTTCTTTTTTATTGTTCTAAGATAATTTTCAAACTTAAAAGAGAAAGCATAATAATTTAAGTTGTTTTTCAATCATTTAATGATCAAACATATTTAAAATTTATACAACTAACTAATTCAAAATTGTAAGTGATGAAATATTTTATACTAGAATTTCAAATAACACTAACATATTCTAAGATTTTTTCATACAAATAGAATTCATCTAAATGTTATATAAAATGAAAGATTAAATTAATTACATTGCAACAACCCAATAGAACTATTACAAAATGAGCCCATTTTTTTAACTATAATTTAGTTCCTCTCAAATTGTCTAATGATAGCTCTAATTTCATGTGGTATGTTATTATGAGATATTTTATGGATTTAACATTCTAGAGTTCATAATGAGAGATAGACTAGCTAGAAGATGACGACAATGATACCTTTGCTAACATCCTTGCATATCAAGTGGTTTTATCCTCTCAAAACAATAGTTTTAAATAAGTGTAATTATAATAATAAAATATTAAATGAAACTTTTACTATAGATATTTCCTTTCATGGTCTTGTTTTCAAATGGATGAACACCATCTTTATGTAGTATATAAGAAATATTAAAAGTTGAATGCATATTTTTCTTGTTATTTTGAATAACTATTTTATTTTTTATTACAATTAAAAATAAAGACAATAAATTATTAATTAAAGATTATAAAATATTAATAATTCTTATTATCTACATCAATCTTTAATAGTAGAGGCTTTATTTAAAAACATACATATTAAAAATATATATTTAAAACTTCTCCTTAAAATGAGTCTCACTTAAGATTTATATTAGCATCAAACTCTTGGTTGTTTGAGGGATTCAAAATCCCAACCAACCTCAAGAAAGCATTTGCCCTAGTTCGATTTCAATATTAAGAAAAAATGATGCTTTCATTGTTTTATTTTTATGTCTTGCCTTAGGGAATGTAGATTGAAACCAAATAAAGAGTGTTTTTATCCATTATATCCAAGCTTATACATATTAAACTATTAGTTTTTAATTCTTTCATTGTTGCATAGATTCACACAACATTATTTATTACTAAAATATTTTAAAAATATGTTGCGATTATGATACTCAAATTTTAAAAATTACACTATAAAAGATCCTATATTATATTCTCTTTGAATTATTGATTTCTTCCTCTTAATAACAGATTTTACATGTTCAGCAGTAAAATGTAAAAACATAAAGAAAATTGATTACACGAAAAAATGAAGAACTCTTTCATTTTCATTTAAAAGATATTAAAATTTTATGATAGTGTTATTAGGATTCAACTGTGTAGTTTTTGCGTCAAATTCATTGACCCATGTTTCATGAGTAGTGGCTCACAAGAACCCATATCTCATGATAATGAATGGCCCACTTAGTCTTCACCTCTGTGAGCATCACCTAGATGCAATGAGTGCTAAGTGGACCATTCATTATCATGAGATATGGGTTCTTGTGAGCCACTACTCATGAAACATGGGTCAATGAGTTTGATTCAAAAACTACACGATTGAATTCTGATAGCAATATCATAAATTGACACGCTATGGAAAATACCTCCTACTTATCAAATATTAAAATATTTTTCTTAAATATCAATATGCACATTTTCACCTTAAGTTTTTTGTATCATTCATATTCCTCTTTCTATTCCTATTATAGAGAATATAGTAGCCCTACATCTTTCTTGACCTATAAAGATGATAATCATTAATCTATAATATAAAGTGAATTTAACTTAACCAGAAGCTGGAGTAAACCACCATTGCAAACTAAACTATAATAAGCTGTTCACTAAAACTACTTTCCACAATAAAAAAAATAAGAAATCTATTATAACTAAACTCAAATAGATAAATAAAAATGAAATTATAAATCAATAGAAGGCTAAAGGTGACTTCTGTATTGATAACTCTACTTTAAACTGGTATGATTTCTTGTTATTTTCTTAATTAGATGGGGTATATTTTTTCAATACAAATTACATTATAGCACGACAATTCGCATTAGAATTATCTGTTACTCTTTTATGAAAACCCCGGCCTCTTGCGAATTCCATTGAATCGTTCCCGATTCCATGTTCAAATATCCTATAAATCATTATTACAATTTCGTTTTCAGCAAGAATACAAGACATTTTATTCACTTTGATATGACGGGTACCTTCCACCGGACAGATATCCAAGTATTTTGTTCGGCCATATCCATCTCCACCAGCACAAAAGACTTGACTGATAGACGTAGAATATCTCAAAAAGTCCGAGTGGAAAACATATCAATAGCTATCAGTTGACATCAGAGAAAAAATGCACATTTGACTCCCTCAAATCGTTTCCGATTCAATTTAATACGACGGGTCAATTCCACTCGAACTGATATCCAAGTGTTTTTTCAAGCCACGCACAAAAGACTTGACTTATTTACAGTCATACGTTTGTTCTATCTTACAAGTCTGAGTGCCAAACTTTAATATATATCAGTCGACATTGAAGAAAATTACACATTTGATGGATTGGGGTCTCCAAGCTGTTCAACCTTATTTTGTTCTGAATGACGGTACGAGCTACTTCCTGACGTGCTACAGTTGAGATTTACACGCGCATAGAATATGTTTGAAGGACAATACGATGCAAAATAGGTTACAAACTTCGAGGTGTACTTTATTGGTTTATTCTACTACTGTTCAACACTCGATCCCATCTTTGACAACTTCTTTGCCTCCATTTTTTCTGCACATGTATGGGCGGACTTTGCACATGCACGTGCAACTTCATGTTGGGTTGAGTGGTCTTCTACCTTGTAAGTGGTATTTTTTTTTAGCATTCTTCATCTACTATAATTTGGACTTTGCGCATGCACGTGCAACTTTATGTTGGGTTGAGTGGTCTTCTACCTTGTAAGTGTTTTTTTAGCACTCTTCATCTACTATAATTTGGACTTTGCGCATGTACGTGCAACTTCATATTAGGTTGAGTGGTCTTCTAACTTGCAAGTGTTTTTTTAGCACTCTTCATCTACTATAATTTGGACTTTGCACATGCATGTACAACTTCATGTTGGGTTGAGTGGTCTTCTACCTTGTAAATGGTTTTTCTAGCACTCTTCATCTACTATAGTTTGGTCAGGTCTTTTTTGAGTTTCTTGGCCCTTACAATGGTTTTACACCCAAGGATAGTGTTATACTACCAACACAAATTTTAAAATTAACTTTTGAGGTTTTCAATTTATTTTTAGTATTTTGGTGTTTTTTTGTCACCTTCAACTATTTCACGATGTCCCTTTGGTGGTTTCTTTCACCATTAATAATTTCTAAAATTTTTCATGGATTTATTGGAATTTTTGTGTTTTCGCATTTTGAATGGTGATTTTAGTTTTGGTTCATGCAATTTCCCAATTTTTAGGGCTATTTTTAAGGCAAACTGACATTTTACTATTGCATGCAAAAAAATATTCCATCATTGACAACATATTTTATTTTTTGATATTAGCATGATATCGCATTAACGTTGTCTCATTTGCATGACACTAGCCACATGCCCCACTCCCTAGTTTTATCATAAATTAATTGTTTTTCCTTTTGACATAAGTTGGGAATATAAAATTAAAATTTTGTAGATGAGATATTATTAGAAATATAGTTTTGAGCACTTTCTACTTGTCTAGATATTTTTCTTAGATTTTTTGTTGGTACATTTTATCAGTTAGATCTATTTTTTTAGTTCCTAAGATATTTGATTGGTTCTTCTATTTCTTGCAATTTACTTGTCGAATTCGAAAGGTATTCCAGAGCTTTTCGTAGTTTTTCATGCATTTTTTTGAGATTTTTCTCTAAGTACCTATTATTCAATTTTCCATTTTTTCACATTTTCATTGATTACTTAAATGTCTTGGCACTTGGAAACATTGTGTTTGCATGGAATGACATGTTTTGAGCCTTTCTTTATGTATTTCTAACATGTTATCTTTTTTTGGCATCGTATGGATATTTTTGAATTCACTTTTTCATTTAGAGATGCACCGAGATAAAGTGTCACTCTTGTGTATGTTTTTAGAGATTTCATACATCATTTTATTCCTTATTTTGTATTTTCACTACTTTATAAAGTGTGATGGGGGGTTTAATATGTGTACTTTCTTATTTTCAATCACAACCTTATGTACCTTCGTGCAAATATTTTTTGCTTTGCACACCCTTTTTTAGCTACACTACTATCTTGTGCACATTCATTTCACGTTTCTTCTTCTTCATGCACTATATTGACACAAAATTTGAGTGGGATTTTCATCTCTATCCCTTGTCAACATTATGGGGCAAGGTTTCATACTATTGGTGCTAATGCTTCCTTGGTTTTGATTTGGGGTGAATTATGTATCTATTATTGTCCCTATGCATTAGGCAGACACAGGTCGCTAATTACCCATTCATTTTGATGATATGAAACACTTACCATATAGAAACTCTTGCATTCATTTTTTTATGGAGGCAACCTTCCATCCTTAATTGATTAATTTATTTAGACTATTGAACCTATATTTTTGACTTGTAGTTTTCTTGCATAAGTTGAGTAGTGTTGTTCCAGGGTCACTATTGCGAATTGATGTGCCATATGTATCTTGAAATGTTTTTGTTTAAAAATTCAAGGGAAAGGGCCCTTGAACCTAGACAAAAGATCAAAATTTAGGCCTTTAGGCCAATAGTTCAGTGCATCCAAAAAATAGACACACCAAAACCATCAGACTACCACCAAGAGAAAAATAGCAGAAGACCCAACGACTGAGTGATAGTCAACCATAAGAAAACATGCAATAGACCGAAGGAAACAAAAAAACAATTGTTAACTAAAATAAGCATAGGGGCATGTAGACCCAAGCATGCAGGCCACAAGATAAGAAAACAAAAAACCCTAACTAATTCTTAGGACTTTTGATCAAGTCCCACTCCATCTTTAACAGTTCCTTCTCCTCGATCCAAGCATCCTTTTCTTTAGTTGCTTTATCCTTAGATGACATCACCTTTTCTTGAGAGGAATACTTCCTCCTCTACCCTTTCCTAACTTTTTCCATGTCATTAATAGTTCCAAATATTTCCTTTCTCATAATTATGTGAGTGATTGAGACTAGCTTGTTGAACGCTTTGTCTAGCTTGTTCACTTTTTCTTGCAACACAAGAATCGAGTCTTATAAATTGAAGAGACCTATCTTCCTACTCCATTTCATTTTCAGGGTCCACCATTGCTTGCATATTCACTTCTTCATTTTCTTTTGTTGTTTTTTGGTCTCCTTCTTCATTTTTTTCCTCAAAATCCTTCACAACCATCTGATTAGAACCCTCCACCTCATCTTCTTCTTCATTGCTAATAGAGTCCTCCTCAAGGTACTCATTGAGAACCACCACTAGCTCTTTCTTGCTTAAATCCAAGGGCTCCTCCTCTTCAACAAGTTCATCTCTAGGTTCTTGAAAACATAATTTTTTTCCTTTGGTAGATTGTCCTGCCAATCTAACCAACCTTCTTCCGCCTTTCCTACTACTTGAATCATCCACGTGGCCTTGTTCATCCTCATCCGAGATTTCAATTGTTACCTTTTTTTCCATTCTTAGTTCAGTACTTTCTTGAAACTTTCTTTTGATCCTAGAAAGGTTGTTAGAAGGGAAACCAATAATTTTCTTTCATTTCCTAGTTGAAATGACTGGGTCCTCTTTGGTTAGTAGATCTTTAGTGGTAGATGCTTTAGTCATAGAGGGTTCATTAGAAGAAAAAATATGGGGGATTAACAATATGTTGAGCCTTAGTCTAAGAGGTAGCCTCACTTTGATGTTTGTGAGGGTTAGGATTAGGGTGAGGGCCAAGCTGGTTATTCTAGGATTCAATATATTGGGGGTCATTCACCATGGAAGGCCCAAGCAAAGGCGTTTTAGCAGAGACATAGTTGTAAGGTATTTGAATTAGACCCTAGTGAAGGGGAGGTGAAGCCCCTTTGGCCTTACATTGCTTTATGAAATAAAGTAGGGAAAAAGGAATATTTATTCTTTCCTTCCTTCTTATGTGATTAAGAAAAGGAAAATGATATCCATGGATTGTATTATACCTATTGTAAGAGAGGGGGACCAACCATGTCAAGGCTCCAGGTCATGAAGAGTCGAGAGTGGAGGGTTTCCCTAACTTACCTCACTCTAAAGGGTATCCTAAAATAGGGATCAAGAATAATGAGGACTATAAGGTACTTCAATCACTTTTCAGATCTTGAGCTTAGGTTTAGGCTAGGTGAGCTGGTTTTCAAAGTCGGTACTGCATCTCAGACAACTCTATGTCCAAGGACGACATACTCAAAAAGAAACTAATGACCTAGCTAGTTGGTTTTGATGAGAAAAACAAAATAATAAAGATAAATAAAGTCAGAGATGATAAATCAGATAGATGAAGGCTAAGGTAATGAAAATGATCTCACAAAGATGCACATTCACCAGCTAGCTCCACACATTCTTTCACTTACACACAAGAAAGAAGGGGAAAATTATTGGGGCTATATAGGGGCATGCCTCAGTCAAACCCCTTTTTTGGTATTTCCACCTCCACGGACAACCAGATAGCAACAAGATAGAAATATATGATAAAGAAGTAAAGAAAGTAGAGATTACAATAAACACTACAAAAAAGTATTATGCGACTTAATCAAATCACAAAGGAGAGGAGAAAAATTTAACCAGCTCCACCCAAAAGCTCACTAGCCAATGGAGGAGAATATGGACTTGGAGAGGGTCACCACAGTTGCAACTATGATGAGAGGAAGCCTCACAAGGCCCCAAGCCCACACTACAATGGCTTGCTTTGCACTTGCTTTGTGGAGTTGATAGAGTGTTGTTGCTACAATGGAGTGTTGAAGTGTTGTTGAAAGTGAAGTGAGTGTTGTGAATGCTAAGAGAATGCCAATCTATTGCTTAGAGGATGAAATGAGGTGAAGGTAGATGAATTTGAAGGAGAAGAGGGAGGAATCTACCATTTTTAGGGTCATTTGGTCAAAGAGGGATGCTACAATCATTCCCAATTGGAAGTGTAATGCCTCTTCCAACCTTAGACATGAGAATCCATCAAGGATAAAAATGCACAGCATGTGCATCCCCGACATAATTTTTCTCATCGACATAAAATACAGATGCCAAGGGGAAGGAAGGTAGTTCAAGGGTGATGTGAAATTTTTCTTTTGGATTTGATTTTCTAAGGTGAGGTTGTGTAAAAGGGGAATTTTCGTAAGGGGTGCAAATTCACTCCTATACATTTTCCCCCAACTTTAGCAAGCACAAGTATCAATGAGTGCTTTGATAAAGTAGATTGAAGAGTTAATAGGGTTTGAAATTTATACCTGAACCGTCAAGGAAGCATATCACAATCTGGCGAACTCGAAAGCGAAGGGCAGGAAAATGACTTCATAGCCCCGTAGAACTTTGAATCTGCAGAATGAGAGCATCTTATAGGCCCTTAGAATTGAAAGGAGGTGACCCCCAAGATCTCTCACATGAAGGAAGCCTTGAGAAGTAAGTGCCTCATAGGCCTGCAGACTTGCAAGGAAGGTAACCCCCAAGATCTATCACATACATAGGAAACCTAGAGAAGCACCTTACAGACCCATAGACCTACAAGGAAGGTGTCCTCCAAGGTCTCTTACATGAAGGAAACCCAAAAAAGTGCCTTATAGATCTGTAGATCTGCAAGGGAGTGACCCCCAAGATCTCTCACATGGAGGAAGCTTAGAGGTGTAGGTGCCTTACAGGCATGTAGACCCACAAGGAGGCGTCCCCCAAGATCTCTCACATGGAGGAAACCCAAAGAAGGAGACTCCGCCATCAGAAAGTAGCTTCACAGGCACACCTACAAAGCAAAATGTTTACTCATAGATAAAACAAGTATGAAAGTGACAACATAGGAAAATAAGTGGACAATCATGCAGACCATCAACAAATCGAAAGATAAATTCAAAAGGGGTCCTTTAGGAACTTGTTGTGAAAAAGGGGTTCGCTTAAGGGATGCACTATTTGAAAATGTGACAAAGGAATTTTTTCTCAAATTGATTCATCACCAAAGAATCCTTTTGAAATATGTTCACTTCATCAAGGAATTCAAAATGAAGGAAATACCCTCTTGCGAGGGAAAGGTAAAAATTTCTCCCACCTTGAAGGAAAGTTTTCAAGTACTTTCTTTGTGAACCCTTGATGAAGGAAACATGTTCTGTTAAGTCCAAGTCAAGAATGCAATTCTTGAAAAAAGCTTACAAAGATTCTTGAGAAAAGATTCATTGGGAACAAATACGCTTTTTGAAAATCAAGGTGTCATAGAAGTGACATTGTCACACATGAAAGGGGAAACTCAAGCGAAGAAGAGAGAAAGATAAGAGGAGAATGAAAGAGAAATAATTACAAATAGAGAGTATAGGGGTGGTCTAATATTTCGGGGTCAGAGTTGCTATATATATATATATATATAGTATATAAATGAACTGCCATCAACCCCCTACTATATTAGACCATGTGAAGAATGCACGAGAAGGAAAAAAAAATAAAAAAAATTGGGTCAACATGGAAGAGAGGCCCAAATTCCCCCAACACTTTGCATCGTCCCCAATTTTTCAAAAATCAATCACAAAAATGGAAGAATGATGATACAAATAGAAGAAGGTTTACAACACAAAATCACTCTTGTATCCAAGCACCAACAAGGGTGACAAGGGTCATCCAAGAACACATAACATAATCATGGGGGAACACATAACACACACACACATCTAATCTAAAGATAAAGAAGAGGCCTCCCCCTAACACTCATCGATGAAGAGGTTGTTCGCTTCCCAATCTAGATTATTATAAGGGGAAGGAGGATGAGCCCACAGTGGTGGAATATTGAGGGGAGGAGCTTTCGACCCTCCCGCAACAAGGGCTAAGGAAGAAGCCCCCACAAGGTCTCCTCCACTAGAATCTTGTGGAGCTATGGTTAACGATTTCCCAAAGATTGATAAAAAGTCCAGAACTTCATCCAAAGAGTTAAGCATGAACTTTTTCAGAGTGCCACGTCGTACCTAAATGGATAGAGAAGGATGTGCCTGAGATTCACTGTTTGGCTCACCGAGTGACTTAGGAGTGGTGACAAACTCAGGGGAAGTTGAGACTGGTTCCGTCACTAGGACAAAACAAGTTAGTGTAGGACCACCTTTCATAGAACGTGGGATCCTCTTATGCCTTCCATTGCTAGAAGGGCCATTCTCCATCTTCTACTTTGTCAGGGGATGTGAACTCCCCACAGACGAAGCAAGAGGCATGGAGGAGGAGGAGGATGAGAGAACTGTGACAAATACCACTGAAGTATTTGGCATATCCATGGGTTTAGGGAATGGCGGGATGTTCGGAAGGGTCATCAATAAGGGCGGTTCCACCGAGGGAGTGATAAAAAACTACACCTTTTTGGGGTTAGGTACATTCATACTTACAATGGGAGTTGGAAGCAAGATTGAACTAGGTTGAATGGAAGTAGAGGGGAGGGGAGAGGAGGACACATCAGGAGGCCTTGAAAAAAGGGTGGTCAAATCCTCTTCCTTCTTTTGCAAAGTGGCCTACTCAGCCGCGAGAGCCTTTCACTGACGCTTGCACTCACGTGCAAGAAAGTTTCTGTGACTCTTCGAGCTAGATACTAGAGGTTGTGAAGAGGTGGAAGGCTCCTGCTCAGACATGGGAGTGTCCACTTCAACTATTTGTAGTGGACATATACGATCTTGAATGGGAGTGGAAGGAAGAGATTGAGAAACAACAGGGGGATTCTGCTCTAACTCCTCGATAATGGGCCTCTTCCCATTTACTACCTTGGGAGCAGAAGCGGTGGGAGGCCTCAAAGGCCAAGACATAGAGGATTCCCCATGAGGAAATTTTATTTTTCCATACAAGTAGTACCAAGGTTTGGGCGGTTTAGTAGGGAGGTATGATATCCTAATCTTAGGATTATGCCAAGCAGGTATCATTAAACTTAGTGGATAAAATCTAGGCATATTCATCCAAAATGCTTCTCTAGAAAGAGGAGTGAGAGAGCCATCTCGAGAATGAGGTAGCTTCTTTTTTCCCTTTCAAGAAAGGGAGGTGGCTAACTGTTTTGTTATCAGGAGGGTGAATTTCAGCTATCCTTTGCCCCTGGTCTTATACTTCAGATAGTTCTTGTAAAGTAGGTCCATACTTGGAGGGAGTGAACCAACTGGGGCAGGCCAAAAATGATCCAACAAGTAGCCCCCATGGGACACCAAGGGTTGGTATCTAGTGTCATGCACTATGTGCATAGCACCTTCATGGGAGAATTTCAAATAGTTATGAATGATAGAGGTGATTCCATTCATAGAAGCTAGCCAGGGTATGCCTAACTTCATCCTGAATAAATTTTACTCTGGAATAACATCAAAGATAGTGACTATAGCCCTAGGTCCAACTAGGACAAATAGAGTTATTGAGGCATACAACTTGAGAGAAAGACCATCATGTGTATAGATAATAGATTTTTTTCTTCCTTCGTACTCTTTTATGTGCAATGAATTAAGACACAACATCTCTTATGTAATGAAATTCACTCGGCTCGCGGGATCGATTAAGACCCATGTCACAATGTTGTTATTGAGGTGAGTGGGAATGTAGAGGGGAGAGGGCTTGTTGTTCATGGGAAAATTATATGATGTGAATGCCACATCTGGTGAGTTGATCACATGTTGCATAGTAGGAGTAACCATGACCATGTTAACATATGCCTCGGGTTGAGTGGTAGAATCAAAGGGATCGATAATCATGTTGGAAGAGTGTGATGGAAATGGGTTTGTGTATATTTGCAACTCACTATTCACTTTTTCCACTAATTTTTTTGTATTTTTTTTGCTTCCATCAAGGCGAATAGTATTGTCCTCAATATGGTCCTATATCTCATGATGTAGGTGCATACAACATTCGGTATCATGTCCATTAACTTGATGGTACTGATAGAAAGTATTTGGATCGTACCAACTAGGGTAAGGTTCCTTGAGAGGTTTAGGGTTCTCCAAGGTTATGATCTTATCCTTTATCAAATTCTACAAGATGGAAGAATAAGATTCTGCTAACTTTGTGAACTTTTTGTTGCATCGGAGGCCATTATCATTCATAGCAGCTACTACATTCACAACAACCTTACCTTTTCCAAAGATTGATACAATGGAATTCCCCTTTGAATGGGAGTGCAAGGAGGATCCCCTGAACTGGATTACCATTTGTTGATATTCTCGTAATGCAACACACAAATGCATGAAAGAAGGGTATTCTGTAAGGGAAATTTTCTCTTGCCAAGATCTTTGCAAGTTCCCTATAAACACCTTCTGCATGTCATAATCGGGTAATGAATATGATATTTGTGAGAAGAGCACTTGATACCATGCTATCAAATCAATAATCTTTTTGTTATCACTTTGTTTGCATTGGACGAGATCTGAAAAGGTCATCTTCAGTCTGATGTTGGCTTGGAACTATCGGAGAAACTAGTTTACAAGTTGATCAAATGAGAAAATAGAGTTGCCGGATAAGGAACAATACCATTTGAGCATTGTATCCTTAAGATATTGAGGGAATAGTTTTTCCATCAACGCATCATGATGGAAGAAATTAGTACATAGGGAATTAAAGGTATACACATGCATTTGTGGGTCCCCTTTGCCACCATATTTTTTGAATTTGGGAATCTCCATTCCTTGTGGGAAGGGAGTGTTTAAGATTGCTACCGAAAATGGGATATGCCAAAAAAAGGGCTAAAAGATAGGTTGGGTAGAGGCTTGGGAGAGACTTGCCAGCTGGCTTTGCATCTTTCCCATATTCTAAAGAAGAGTATTCAAAATAGGGTCTTGGGATGACAAAGGTCCAGTGGGACCTCCTCTAGAGCCACCATCATGAAAACCATCGAAACCACTTCTAGATCCACCACCACCAATAGGGCCTCCACCAGAGCCACCTCTGCTTTCGAAGCCACTGCCATGGCCTTCTCTAGAACCACTTCTGCTAGTGCCACTCTTTCCACTCTTTCCACCACCACTACCAAATCCTCCACCACTCAATCCACCAAAACCTCCACCGCTACAGGTGACAAGAGGGATGAAGCTAAAACCTAAGGGTGCTCAGTTCACTTTGATAGTTTCAGATCTCTTAGAGGCAGAGGGGATGTTGATCAAGGGCGTTGCGTCGGCCATGTACATAGATGTGGGAGGCATCAACATTCCTAATTGTATCTCATGGTCTTTGAGTTCGACCCCTTGTATAATGTTAGGGTTGTTTGGAGGAGCACACACTTCAGTCAGAATAGAGAGGCTAGCCAAGGGTTCTATGCATGTTCAGTTTTTTCCAACCATATACTTTATCTCACTAATAACCTGAGTGACTCTAGCCAACTTCAGGTCCTTTTCTAGGTGATTCTCCAAGTCACTCAGTCCTTTGCTAATGGTAGAGATATATTTCAAAGGAATGTGAATTGCCTCGTGCTTGTCTATTAATGATGGTGTAGGGGATGTAGGAGGAGTGGGGACGGGGCTAGTTTCATCAAATAATCCTAGCTCACCCCACAACAACTGCTCCTGGGCAAAAAGACTAATGGAAAATATAGCAAAAAGACTTGTAGAGAAACTAGAAGTGACCTTCGTCTTCTCCGTTGGAAGGTGTTGTACACTTCTCCTAACAACATACCTAGAAGTCATGGACTGGGTTGTGATGTTCATAAAGCTTCACAACACTCAGGATTACACTGATTATAAGGTACAAGGGAAAAGTCTCAACATTGACGAATAGGGAGACATTGGTTCACGTCATGTTCACCAAAAATGTAAGAGACGGGGACCAACCACGTCAAGGCTCCAGGTCACAGAGATATGAGAGTGGAGGGATGCCCTAACTTACCTCACTCTAAAGGGTATCTTGAAATAGGGATTGAGAATGATGAGGACTATAAGGTACTTTGATCACTCTACAGATCCTGAGCTTAGGTTTAGGCTAGGTGAGTTAGTTTTTGGAGTCGGTACTGCGTCTTAGACAACCCTCTATCCAAGGATGGTAGTGTTGTTATGGGACATCAATGCGACACATTGGGATCTCTCAGGCACCCTGGAATCCGTATGGTCAAAAAATAGTGAACACAATATGAGCTACTACAAAACAAACTAACGACCTAGCTAGTTGGTTTTGATGAGAAAAGCAAAAAAATAAAGTAAGACAGATAATGACAAAGATGAAAAAGCAGATAGATGAAGGCTAAGGTAATGAAAATGATCTCACAAAGATGCACATTCTCTAGCTAGCTCCACACGTTCTTTCACCTGCACACAAGAAAGAAGGGGAAAATTGTTGGGGCTGTATAAGGGCCTACCTTAGTTAGACCCCTAGTTTGGTGTTTCCACCTCCACGAACAACCAGATAATAACAAGATATAAATATATGATAAAGAAGTAAAGAAAGTAGAGATTGCAATAAACACTACAAAATAATATTAGGCTACTCAACCAAATCACAAAGGAGAGTAGCGAATCATTACCACCTCCACCCAAAATATCACTAGCCAGTGGAGGATAATACGGACTTGGAAAGGGTCACCACAACTGCATTTGTGATGAGAGGAAGCCTCACAAGGCCCCAAGCCCACACTACAATGGCTTGCTTCACACTTGCTTTGCGGAGTTGATATAGTGTTGTTGCTGCAATGGAGTGTTGAAGTGCTGTTGAAAGTGAAGTGAGTGTTGCGAATGCTAAGAGAATGCAAATCTATTTCTTAGAGGATGAAATGAGATGAAGTAGATGAATTTGAAGGAGAAGAGGGAAGAATCTTCCATTTTCAGGGTCGATTGTTCGAAGAGGGACGTTACAAATCTTTCCCAATCGGAAGTGTAATGCCTCTACCAACTTCAAATGTGGGAATTTTTGAGGGACAAAATCACACTGCATAGATGTTTGTGTGTGCATCCCCAATAGAAATTCTCTCATTGACACAAAAGACATATGCCAAGTGGAAGGAAGGTAGTTGGGTGATGTGGAATTTTTCCTTCGGATTTTATTTTCTATGGTGAGGTTATGTAAAATGGGAATTTTTGTAAGGGGTGAAAATTCGCTCCTATGAACCTGTCTTCCAAAGTGAAACTTACTTCATTATATGCACACTGACCACTCCATACGGTGCTGGGAGCCTTTCTTTATCTTATCCATTTTAGCAACGTTGAATCTTCTCCTTGCCTTCTAGGAAACTATCAATGAACCTTTGATAGTTTCCATTACTAATATTTGTCACTTTCAAACCATTACAATCCAATCTTATCACATCCACAATTAATGTAGGTGTCACTACAAATGTAATGTTGCCAATATTAACCTTGTCTTTAGGCCAAGAGTTATAGAATTTTGAAGTTAAGTCATCATTGTAACCATTCATTACCATGAAAATGGGGGTCATGCCAGCATCTTCGAAGAGCTTCTAGAGCTCTACGTTTTGGCACAAAGGCACATAGGAGAGTGGCTTAGATTGCTTCCTTGAACCCCCATGATAATTCTGCAACTGATAGAAGTTGTAACCTCTTTTACCTCAACAACTTTGGCACAAATGTAATATAAGTTTACCCCCCTCTAGTTACAATGGAATTTACAGATGCTTAGAGAGAAAATAGAAGCCCTCTCAATATCTAAGAAACCCACACCAAAATCTCCTATATTTTGGATTTAGATCTACCAAAAATTTTAATGATAGTTTTTACATAGTTTGGGGCCAGTTTTATCTTTGGATGGAATTCCATAATCTTTGGCCAACACCTAGAATTTGAGTGAAGGATATCACCAATATTGATAATGATTAAAAATATTAAAATCTGTCTGTAGCCAGAGGAACTATTGAAATGACATCTAACAAAAGGTGGCCTTGAAATCATGCAAAATGCCTTCTTTGTTGTACTTCTCAATCCCAAAGGTATAATATAATTAATTTTCATGACCTTTTCGATTGTATAATATAAATGATAATTCTTGTCATATCCTTCCCCCTCTTTGAACAATAACTTTTTAAATGATTACCCAAAAGAATAATAATTTTATAAGGGTAAAACATGATAAAACTCATCTTTTCATTATTTTTTGTCTTTTCCAAGATCACCAAATTTTTAATTAAGTATTGATAGAATAAAATATTCTTTGTCACTTTCCTTTCTCATCATTCCAATCTTTATAGTCCACCACATCATGTAACAATACATGGTTAACTGACATAAGAAAAGCACTTTGTTACTCACCATTCTATCCATCTACTTACATGTCGACAACTGAGTAGGAAAATTTGAATTCAAAAAAGGGTGATAAAAGATAGGTCATAACCCATCCTTAGAACTTATTTTATTCTCGATGACTTGAGTTATTTGAGACACCATTTACATGATTAGAATTGACACTCCTCAAGCGGTCCTTGGAAACTCATTCTTTTAACCATTGCTCGAGAGATTCTCCAATTTCCAAAAAAGCAATTAAAAATTATACAGGCCAACACTTGAAATAGAGTCAGTAACTTCGTTTCCTTCTCTAAAGATGTGATGCAGAGTATACCAATCCAAAGAATTAAGCACACTTTTTGAATCCTGGACCATACTCTTGATCTTTCGAGGGGGCTTTGCCTCACCTTTAAGTAACTCAATAATCAATTTTAGGTCATCCTCTATTATGGCCTTAGTAAATTAAAGTTCTTTAAGTCTCTTTTTTCCTCTTCAAGTAGTATTAGCCTCCACTTCAACACTAGTAGCTATTCCGAGACATTTAGCATAGGCTTTTAAACATCTCCCTTTATTATCTCTAATCAAATCACCTGCAGCTGCAGACCCCGAGTTACCTTTGGAGCATCCATTGAAGTTTAATTTGACCCAATCAACCGATGGTGGCTCCCACATAGTCATTTTTATATTTAGAATGTTAGCCCAATTAATCTTAGTCAGATCATGTTTTATTCCCCACAACTATTTTATTCTAAGGTCCTTGTAATTTGGCATAACTTTTGAAGGACCAAAAACTTTTGAGTTCCAATTTTCCATGATTTGTTGTTTCATACATTGAAAGACCTCTCCATAGATCCTTTTTTTCTCTAAATATTTGGTTGTTTCTCTCTTTCCATATGTTATAGGAAACAAAAGCTAGAATTTGTAGCCATAATTCCTTAGTGATTGGGTGTGAAAAAGGACAAAAACACCATTGGTTAAAAAAATCTTTTAAATCAGACGAGGACACTCAATTAGTCAGCATCTTCTGAAGAGACAAGTACAAGATTTCTCTTGCAAAAGGGAATTGAAGAAGTAGATGGGGAATGGTATATTTAGTAGCCAAACAAAGAGAGCATTTGTTAACAAATTGAAACCCTTTCCTATTGAGGACATCAATAGTGAGGATTTTACCATGTATTGTTGCCCACCAAAAATAGTTAATTTTTGGGATTAACTTGGCATTCCAAATTTTACTCCAATAGAAATTTTGATCATTAAAAGGAGCTTGATCTAATCTATTATAAGTAGCTTTAACCAAAAAGGTTCCCAAAGGATTGTCACTCCAAATCCACTCACCATATCCTCCTTGTAGAACCTAACAACAACCACTAATTAGAGAATCAAGAGTGGAAAAAATTCATAACAGATCAACACATTGCTTCCTCTCCTTAATCTCAAATCCAAGACATCATGTTTAAAATTTATCCATTTGGGGATCCTTTTAGACCATTCAACATAGTCATAAAGGGTACTTCCATATAGTCTTGAGAGGTCATGTCTGATTGGATTTAATTGGGCCACCAAATCCAAAATAGGACCACATCCCCAAGCTTCTTCCCAAAATTAGATAGATCTCCCATTCTTACCTTTTCTTCTAACACCTTTCTACAGTAAACCCCTCGTTTTGATAATATTATTCCATATGGCCAATCCTTTAGGCCATTCTTGAGAGGACTACAAACAACCAGTGGGATCATTCCCCATATACTTAGAACTTAGAATTTTGGTCCAGTTTTTCCTTGAATTAGAAACCAACCCATTTTTGTGAGAAGAGCCTTGTTACACATATTCAATATTTGTATCCCAAGGCCCCCTTGAAGAACAAACCTTCTCCCAGCTAACAAGGGTAATTATTATTTCTCTTCAGTCCTAGTCCAAAGGAATGTCCTTTGGATTTTCTTAATCTTTCTCATAACATCAAGCTGGCATCTTGAAAAGAGAAATAATAAACCAGGATATATTGAAGAGAAGACTTCAAAAGTTGAACTTTACTGTCTTGGCTAAGAAGTTAACCTTTCCAACTAGTGAGCTTTCTTTGGATTCTCTCAATGATGCTATTCTAGAAGGGATTAGGAGGTTTTTTTATTACTTAAAGGTAAGAAAAGGTACACATCCGAGAGAGAAACCTCCTAACATCCAAATATTCTCAGAACCCTTTCCTTCACTTGTTGATTAGTGTTGAAAAAATATAATTTTATTTTATTATAGTTTATGTACTAACTAGAGGCTTCAACATACTCTTGATGGATCATATTCCATTTAGTTTCTTCCACATCAGAAGCAACACCAAAAATAATTGTGTCATCAATAAATTATTGATAAGAAAAAAGGGTTAGGGAGGAAGCAGCATTGATCCCATGAAGATGACAACAATCAAGGTTTTTTTGAAGATTATGGCCCAAAAATTCCACAACAATAATAAATAAATAAGGGGAAAGGGGTTCGCCTTGTCTCAAACCCTTACCACAAGAAACTAACCTTTTGGAACACCATTAACATAAAGTAGCTAGTAGTGGTAACACATTCCTTGATTAGTCTCAAAAATTTCCCACAAATTCTAATTTTTTCCAGAACAACAAACAAAAAGCCCCAAGAAACCCTATTATAATATTTTGAAATATCTAGTTTAAAAACCATACCCAGGAATGGTCCATGGAATGGATAAATTCTTGGGAAAAAATAGCCGCATCCAAAATTTGTCTTCCTGAAACAAAACCCTTTTGACTTCCAGAAAATATTTTATCCAATAGGATCTTTAGCCTATTAACAATTATTTTAGAAAAGATTTTATAAAACATACTGTAGAGACCAATAGGGTGATAATCAGACATTGAAGTAGCATATTATTTCTTAGGAACAAGAACAATGTAGGTAGAATTGAGTTGACGAAGAAGCCTTCCTACTCTAAAATAATCTATGGAAGAAAGAAGCAAATCTTTAGATATTATTTCTCATAAATCTTGAAAAAAGTTAGGGGAAAACCATTTGAACCAAGGGCTTTAAAAGTGCCAAAAGAGAAAATAGCTGATTTAACCTCTTGTAGGGATACCTTTTTTACCAAAAACTTTAAATATTCCTCATGCACCAACCTCAAAATAACCTCCAGAAGAGAGTCCAAATTAGTGGAAGGGGTGACCAGAGCCCTTCCTGCATCCTTGAAGAAAGAGATAGCCTCAACTTCTAGGTCCTCATCTTTGGTTAATAGGTCTCCATTTTCATTGACCAAACATCCGATCTTGTTCCTTCTTTTGTGTTTTAGGGTAGATTGGTGGAAAAATATTGTGTTCCTATCTCCTTCTTGCAACCATTGCACCCTAGATTTCTATTTCTAGAAAATCTCATCTTGCCTTCCTGTAAGAAATCATTAATTCCTTAATTCCTTCTCTTTAATAGATGTCTCCTCATCAATTATCCCCTTTTCCATGAGCTCTTGAATAGATTTGAGGTTTAGAAGGATATTGTTCTTTGTTTGAAATATATTTCCAAAAGTAATTTTGTTCCAACCTTCAACATTAAGTCACATTCTTCTAAGTTTTTGGCCCACACAAAACATAAGAGCTCCTTGGCAAGGAAGATTACACCAAAGTTTAATTAGATCCCTGAAATCTAGGTGGAGACTCCACATAATCTCATATCTAAAGGGATAAGGACAAAACTTCTTTGTTCCTCCTAGTTTAAAATAAGAGCAATATAATCTAAAGTAGATCTTGGAAGAGAAGCTAGTTGTAATTCGGCTAAAATGTCACAATCATCAGAGATCTACACTCTATCCAGCTTAATATGTATATGGTTTTGACCATGGTTCCTATTTGACCAATAAATTTAGAGCCCAAAAGCTACACATCCAAGAGACCTTGAGTGGATATGAAGTTGGAAAAATCCTACATACTATTAGAGAAATCGTCCACCCCACCAAGCTTTTTAGAGGGATAAAGGGGGTGTTAAAATCCCCAACAAGCATCCACCTCTTACCCTGATTATTGGACAAAAGCACTGATAAAGAGTCCCACAAAATATTTTTGGTAGACATAGTATTAGGAGCATAAACATTGAGAAGGTTTCATTTCACACCAAATCGACCATCTTCAATAACATTTTCTAAGCAATTACGGTTACTGAAACCTTTGTAGCTAGAAAATATAGCCAGATTCCAAAGGGTAGCCAAGCCCCCAAACACACCAACTACATCACTTATACAATATTGCAACTTAGGCCAAACATGTTTAGTCATTCTGTCAAATGTTTAATTCTGTATTTTAGTTTCTTGAATTAAGAGAATATCAATTTTCAGATCTATTATAGAACACTTTAGAATATGTTGATTAAGTGGACTATTCAGTCCTCTAATGTTCCATGACAATATTTTCATTGAAAAGGTATAAGAGGCTAGAAATTTCATTATTTTTTCCAAGGGGTAGACACCTCCCCAATTATTTCTTTGGTTTACTAGCATTAAAGAGACCCTCAAGAGTCTTTTGTTTTCTAGAAGCTACATCTCTAGCCACTTCTTTCAATTTGACATCCTTACTATTTGTTCTGCCAACTTTCAAATCATTTCCCACATTCATTTTGTTATTTTTATTGGATTTTCCATTTGTCCAAGGATCATCCATATCCCCATTTTGTAAAGGAGAGGGAGGAACTAGCTCAGTGAAACCCAAAATAGCAAGTGATTCTGTATTTTCATCTGAAGAGCATCTTGGCAAACATAGTCCTCTTTGAAAAGGGAAACACATGGATTCAAACCATTGTTTGAATTAAAATTTTAGGGGAAAGCTCAGGGGGAGCCCCTTCTAACACCACAAAAAATGTCTTAGAATCTCTTTGAATCTTGGATGGGGGAGATGGAACAAAAACATCATACTATTATCATTCCTAGGAATCTCATTCCCAATCTTCATTTTTTCAGTCAAAGCAACAACACTAGGAAATTTAGGCTTAGGAGTTCAGTATGACCAAAAGTTTTAGGCTTACTATGAAGCTCAATAATATTAGGGGTTGTATACACAATAATAGATTTATCTTTCTAAAAATTCTTATTCATACAAACATTGCTAAGGTGCCCAAAGTTCCTGTAGAACTGATAAAATGGCCTTGCATTCTTATATTCCAAGACTCGAGACCAAGAACCAAATTTAGATTTTAGAGTAATAGATGAAGGAAGGACTCTACTAATAGAAACATTCACACAAATTATAGCAAAGACAATCCTATACTTTGGGGAAGTTACTTTATCCATCACTAGTAGACTCCCAAAAGAATTTGCTATACCTCGAAACACCTTAGGATTCAAACACTCAATAGGTAAACTAGGGAGTCTAACCCAAGTTGGCAAAACAAAGCCCAAATCTGTAGATGAGTTTAAACCAAACTTCCATTTACACAAGGACAAACAATTATTAAATTTCTTATCATAAGCCCAATGATCTCCCATCAAAACATAAATTAAATCTTCCTAGTTACAAAAGCTAAAAAGGAAGAGACTATTCGCCATAACACTTACACTAACCTCTCCTTTAAGGGTCCAAATAGAGTCCATCCCTTATGCACCTAGTCAATTTTGGGTCTAAAGGATGGAAATTTCCCTACCAGGGCCAGTTGAATATTTTCTATGGATCCATCCATAATCTTGTCCAAAATGCACACCTCCAAACCATCCACAACACAAGAAGATTTTGACTCAAAGGTGGAGAAAAGATTCATTTTCAATTTTGACCCTTTTCCCACCAGTTTTCTTGCATATGAGGCTTGATTCTCCTTGTAAAAAGGAGAACCACTATGACAAAGAAGATTGTCATTTCCTCTAGCCCAAGACAAACCCTCTTGCCTTTTAGTTTGACCTCGAGGAACCAACAACCAAAGTGAAAGTACCCTCAATGACACCCGACAAAGAGGACAAAGTGCTAGAAGGGGACAAAAACTGGGTCCCCCCACCTAACTTTGCCATGGTAGAACAAACAGTGTAAAAAAATTAAAATTCAAAAGGTATGCACGTAAGCAAAGCTTCAACTGGTAATTTGATTTATATATTGTTATAATATTGAGATGATAATGTTATGTGTATCTTGGAATGTTATATTGTAACCTTTTTCTGTCATTTGATCATTTTTTGAGTAGTTTAATTAGGATCACTCATGTATATTTTTTCTTCTTGGTCTTGATAATCATCCTAATTTTACAGGATGTTATTTAGTTTTGACACTATAAAATCATATTTTGATAGTTGTTTGCAACTTCTTCATGCTTTAGTGATGTTCTTTATGTTCCTATTCTTTCAGGGACATTGTTTTTGAAGTTTCTTAGTCCTTCACTTATCTTTTGAGCTCTTTTGGAGTGGATTTTTTCCCATAAATTTTCTCTTTTTTCTTTGGTTATTAGAGATCTTTTCATTTGCACATGGGTACCTCATTAGTCCTAGTTACAATGACCCATATTTTTCATTTTCTACATTAATCATTTAGAGGTTTTAACTACTTCCTAAGTTTAACTAAAGGTGGGGTGTTAGATTAAAAGGTTATTTACCTAACTAATTATTTAATTCCTTAGGTCCTGTTGATGTGCCAAATTGACCCACAACATGCAGATAAGATAAAAGTAAAAATATCTCACCTCTCCTGAAAGAGACAATCAATAAATAAACTAATCACCTCCCAAGGTCTTTGATGTTGGTTCACAGCGTTGATGTTTCATGAAGTGGTCAATATAGCTGTAATGTTCAAGGGGCCTGATGGTTTTGAGCTTCTGGATTGTTGCAAGATCAAACATCTATATAAACCTACTTTAACCGGTGGTTTTTAAAGAAATAGAAAAAAAGATAGATCAAGGTTTTTAAACTGAAAAGAATGTTGATTCATTCAACTAATCAGACTTGTTACCCTCCAAGGAATCCCTAAACTAGAACTGTAGAATAAAATTAACTTGTAATTGATACAAAGTTTCATTCATTCACAATGCAAACTTTAACAGTAGATTAAAAATCATTATTCAAACAAAACATAAGATAAAATTTCATTCCATGAAGGCTTTTGAAATCAAAATGATTAACATAAAATGAATACCATTCTAGAGCATAATATAAAGTAGGTTTAAATCTGGCTGCTCCTACTGTTAATGAAATAGATAAGCAAAATTTACAAATCTAGCAAGATCACCATTGTACAGAAACCCATGTCTTTAAATTATCTCCATCTATGCTAAGAAAATCAAGAAGATACATCACCTCCTCTTCCTGGCGAACTGTAAAAATGTCTAACTTACTTCAGAAAACCCTAGCTTGCTTCTTCTTAACCCTTTTCTAACTCGTCTTCATCTTTCTTAACTTTCTAACAAAACATAAATAGCCAGAATCATGCAAGATAGATCAACACAACAAATTCACCAAGAACACAATGGCTTCAGTTGTATCAAATCCACAAAGATGGCAACAATTCGAGTCTTTTGTATTGCAACGATTGCTCAAAATAAAATAATTTCTAACTCCTACTTCACTCCTTGAGTTTTTTTCCTCTACCCTCTAAATCTTCTAGCTTTCTAACTAACTTGTCTCACTTCCAACCCTAACAACCACCTCTTACCAAAACATCCTTTCAAAGAGGCGAAAGCGCCATATTTATAAAACGTGTCAGATACATCGGCCCAATTTCTAGGGTTTACAATAAGTCGGTCATAGAAGAAGTCAGAACAAAGTGAAACGTGCCTTGAATGCATGTATTCTATCCATATCGGTGAAGGATCTCCCACAGGTATGGTCCCCTGCAACACTACAAGATTGTTACAACCGCCATCATTAACTCGTAGCCCTCATCTTTGACCTTGAGACTCCTTTATAGAGTTTCCTTGAATGTTCTGAAGCATTGCCATTAATGTCGATCTACTTTTTCCTATAGAAGTCTCATCTGTCATTAATACTCGTGACTTCTTCCTCTTAGGTTTTCCTCTCTATCTAGAACTTTTTGCAGGTTGACTCCCTTGAGAAGCAACATCCATCGTTCCTGACACCCTGCAAAACAATGCCCTCATTAGTCCTCTAAAAGCATAGAAAATATCATTCTTCGTCTTACCTTTCATACGTTCCCCTTTCTCATACTTAGCAAAACTTAACTTTGGTAGAGGTGGAACCAAATCGGAACTAGGAACAACACTTACCTTTAATACTGGTGAGATGGGAACCAAAATCAAATCAAGACTTGGACTGGATTAAGAATGGGGACAAAACAAAAGACTATTTGTTAACTTTAAATTCTCCACACTGTTCCAGTTCCGACCCCGCAAGAAAGCAAGTATGCGAAAACCAAAACTCGACCAATCGACCAAGTGATCAGAATCAGAATCAGAGCCAAAATGAAAACTAAACCCAGAAATGACCAACATCTCCAAGTTTAGACCACATTCCGGTTCCGCATCTGCAAAAAGCAAAGAAACCCCGAGACTCGCAGCAGGGCAGGGGTGGATTCAGAACCGAATGAGGAAACAAAACTTTGCAACAACTCCAAATCCCAAAGGAAAACAAAACAGAAAGGGGGGACCCATCTTAATCAAGTTTTAAAATGGGGTGTATATGCAAGGCATAACAGGTCCCTTTTTTCTCTAGCTACTTAAGCTTTCTTAGGTCATGTGCTTTTCATGTCTCAAGTCATATGGTAGGGACACATGTCATGATCTAGTTTTATCCCCACCTAAGGTTTATGTAGCGTTTATTTTTTCTTTTATGATGATGATTTATTGTGATTCATTATTATAATACACATAATGATTCAGTTATGTTTTGGATCAATTAGATCATGGCCTCCATATCTTTTCTTTTCCTCTTTTTGTCATATGTGTAGCATTAAAAATTTTCACCCTTGACAATTTCACACTAAGTTTAGCTCCCCCCTATGTGCTTAGACCTAATTATGCATTAATTACCCATTTTGAAAATTTATTTAGAAAATCAAATATGGGAAATCAAATTATGCATTTAATATTTTTCCCTCGACACTTTTGGCTTGAAAAAAGATGAGTCTAGTCTAGGGAACACCACACACTAGACCACCTCTTTTGGCTTCAAATTTGAATATGTTGGTGTCGATAATTTATTATTTGAATTTATAATTTCATTTTTAAGCCATCAATATTTGACTTTCAGGAAATTAGAATAATTACATATAAATACAAGTTATTTCCACCATTTAAAATCCCAACAAATCTATTGACCAAATTGAAGATCCTAAAGTTTGTCACAGGTAGTTGAGGGTAGACTTAGTAGCATTGTTACAACACTTTCATCAATCAAGTTCAAGTTTGAAAGACATCAAGAAGAATGAA
Organism: Sequoia sempervirens; assembly: GCA_007258455.2. NCBI lineage: Eukaryota > Viridiplantae > Streptophyta > Pinopsida > Cupressales > Cupressaceae > Sequoia > Sequoia sempervirens. The sequence continues at coordinate 49,260 of VDFB02092080.1, read as the reverse complement.
TCAATTCATGTGCAAGGATCTATTATGACCAATCATGCCAAATCATGATGTATTGAGTTATCCACTACATGTTAGCTTCAATAATTTATTGTGTATGTGAGTTAAAAATTTGTTGGTCTATTAATAAATCAAGGCATCCATCAATCAACTTGTGTGTGACATCTCTTCTTCAAGGGTTTTCATATTAATGTAACATTATCATTTGTTATTTTGGTGTAGAAAATTGGACACTCTTGAGAAAAAAGACAATTTCACACTTAATTTGGACCTATTTCTGAGTACGCTTGCATTATTCATTCTTCAAAAAAAAATTTATAGGCCCCTAAGACCCATTATTTTTTATCTAGAGTCTCGTTTCACTTAAAAACCATCTAAATCCCGACAAATAACAATTAATTCACTCATATCCCGAAAACCCACCTGCAAAAACCACTAGTGGGACCCATTCACCACCTTGGGCGAATGAGTTGTTAGAAACCAAGATTATATTTGCAAACCAAAAAGACCTTCCACAAAAGAGAAAATCAGAAAAAACAGAGAGGTTGCAAAAGAATGTGCAACATAATATTATTCGAGAATTCAATAATTACAAGATAATGATTTTCTTTATAAAAGAAAAGATGCATAACCCTAATGTTATCTTGAACAACAAGATATATTAACAAGACAAGGATGACAACTAATTAACCTAGGAATTAAATAATTACTTAAGTAAACTTATGTAAAGTGTAATTAAATATTAATTACACTAACCCCCCCGTAAGTGCAACTTAGGGAGAAGCAGATTATTATGCAAATATGAGTCCTGACAACAAGGCCTGATCAGGTAATCATGTACAAATGCAAAGATGAGGTAGAGAAGGAAAATCCAGTGGGACAAAACCCCCCTACAATGAGATGATTGCTGCAAAGAAGCACTAGAAGAACATTGTGGAGTAACACGGGAACCGCGATCCAACAAGCAAGGAAAGATACCTCTGTCTACAACTGAAACCAAAACCAGAATCATGATAATGTGACAGCAGACCCGATGCCATAAACACTAGAAAACTCACAAACTAGAACAACCCTGGAATCTGTGAAGAAATAGTAGATGAGATGATGACAGAATCTGGAAGCCGTGGATCTTGATGCCGATGCCAAACTGTGACTGAAACTCTTCCATGGGAAGGAGTACCAAAAATAATCTGGAACATTAACCATAAAAACATGGCCCTCAAACTGAGAAGGATCTGAACCAATGTGGATCAAGAAACATAATCTCTCAACTGAAGTGTGAACCGATGAATCTGATATGTGTCAAGCAATAGCAAAAATGTGGCCAAAAGAAACTAGGAGACTAGATAACCCATACAAGTTTCCATCAAAACAAAATGAATATGGAGATCAAAGTGAAAACTACACTCTAATCAGATTATTATGCAAGAAACCCCCCTGAATGGAACTTTATCATAGTTCATTTATTACAATAATACAACAATTGTAAAAGGAGAGCATACAAACATGCATAAATAGAAAAATAAAATAGACCTTAGATATGTGTAGAGGACTAAATTAGCTTTCCAACGTCGCAAGAATGATGAAAAAATGATCACTGAGTCAAAAAATATGCCCTTTGGAGTGAAAACAACATCTGACTTCAAAGGCCTACAAAATAAATTTGGAGAAAAACTAGGTAAAAACACCTAGACCACTGGATCGGTGTTGGAATCATCTTTCCAATGGTATCTTGTTTGCCTAATTTCGATACCGTATGCCCAAGTTACGGCCTCTGGAACAAAACAACCCCAAAGGGGGAAAACACCTCTTTTCATGTAATTTTTATTATTTTTGCAGGTAACATTCAGAGGAGAAAGTTGGAGCAGAAAGTTTGAAGAATTTTCATGATCCAAGAATTCATATTTGCTGGTTTTTCATCAGATTTTTCAGATCAGCAAGCATAAACCCTTGCTTTTTCAAGCTTTTTCATCCAGAAGATCAAGTTTTTCAAGGAGAAGGCCAAGGTTTTCAAATTTTTGGTCATCTGGGTCTTTTCACTTCATTCTTCTGAAGAAATTTTCAAAAACTTTATCAAGTTGCAGCAGCTGCTTTTTATTTGCATGTCAGTGAAATCCTCAGTGCATTCAATTTTCAACCATCTAGGTCCTCTCAAATTAGTCGTTTGAAGAAAACCCATATCACAACTTTTTTTCAAGAAAGTTTCAAATTCTAGGGTTGGCTGCTTTTTTGATCAGCCATCAGGGTTTTGCAAATCTAATCAACTGGGTCCATTTCTAATCATATTCTAAACAAAACCCAGGTGCCAACTTTTTTCAAGAAAATTGAAGAAATTAGGGTTTGCTGCTTTTTCAGGAAAAATCAAAATTTTCAAAAGTGGATGATCTGGGTTGTCTTGCAACAAAATTTTGAGCAAAACCCATATCTCAAAAAAATTTCAAAAAATTTGTCTGTTGGAGCGAAGAAAAATCAGCATTGTAAAAATAGAAGTTGCTCAAAGCTTGTCTGAACCTAGGCGAGTTTATAGTCGTTCTTCAAGTTTTCCAAAATGGAGTACACTCCCAATGTTTTCAAGACTTAATCAACTCTCTATCATGATTATATCAAAATAGCTGAGACTGACTTGCATCATATCAAACTGGTGTTCAATTTACACGCTTTGGAGAGCGCAAGCAACACCTCAATCAGGAACCTGGGACATTATGGACTCCTTGCAGCAACATCTATTCCTATATCAGTTCAGAGTCTTGAGTTCATAATCGCTTGCATCAAGCATTACAACTTGGCTACAAGGGAGATCCAGTCAGCTGATGGCAGATTAATTTGCAGTCTGAAGCCTGATATGATTGAGAAGTGTTTTTCCATTCCCCCTTGGCTTGAAAGTGTAATTACTTCAAAGGGTGAATGTGAAAGGATGTCGAAAATACAATGAGAAGATTGTACTGAAGTGAATGAAAGAAAAACATAAGACTCTGCCGAGTCACACTTCCATGATGTCAGCAAAGTTTGAAAAAGTAGCCAATGAGGTCGAAGATTTCCTTAGGTCAGTTGCAAATGCTGAAGATATTCTAGAAAAGCGGTGTTTTGCTATTGATGGCATAGATGCACCGAACTAGGACACAGTTTCTAACTTCCTAGCAGATGTGATCGAGATTTAAAGAAGCTTTCTTCTAGAAGCTTTCTTTCCTACTTTCTTTCTATTCTTGGAATAATGCTTATCCATTCTTTGAGAAGAGAAAGAAGATAAAATGTAATAGTTGTTGTTTCCCGCTTTTTCTGCTTTCTAGGGTTTTAGATGCTAGATTTAGTAATAAAGCTTGCTTGTTGAGCAAGCCCTAGATTGTGAAAGTAAGGAGATTTTAGGGTTCCCTACTCCTCTGCTTGTCTATAAATAAGAGCCTTTACTCATTAGTTTTTTAACCATGCTAGTGATAACAAAACGCTAAGCCTATTGTGCCTTCTATTTTTTATTCAAGTGTTGTTCAATTGTGTTGTGATAGAAAATTGTTGAGCCTCTTTAGCCAACAAGGAGTTAGTGTGATTTCTGTTTCTATTGTGTAAGAATAAGATTGCAAGCCTCTTTAGCTGCAATTCCTTGTTCCAGGCATGTTAGAAGTGAGTTTTGTTCCAGAAGTTTGAGTAACAAAATCATGAGCCTCCTTTGCCTTGGTCCAAAATCTCAGATTTCCGTTATTTATGTTCTACTTTTATGATCTTGACTTCAACTTGCATTGAAGTGTGTAGATGTTTGTTGAGAGAGAGTTTATCGAAGTATTTTTTCAGAAATCTACCTCGTTCATTTCTAGTTTCTCTTGCTCTGCTTATTACTTGAGAAGTTAGAAACGTCTTTAGTTTAATACAACAATTTTCTTGAGAAGTTAGAAACATCTTGAGAAGTGCGGATTTAAACGCCAATAGTTTTCTGGCACCTAAATTATTACTTGAGAAATTAGAAATGAACAAGGTAGATTTTCTAACAAAATACTTCAATAAACTATCTCTCAACAAACATCTATGCTGGATGAAATCAGGTCATGAAAATGAAAGGCTGCTCTCGAGCACGGTATTTGTCGAGGAGGGAGCGTGCGGCCCGCTTCGAGAGGTTGCGGTGGCTCGCCAGCCAATCGCAAAAATCAACAACTGCTCCTGCGGCAACAAAATAAATAATACCAGGCGAGGGCGTTGGCGAATGCGCGAGCGAAATGCGATGCAGCTTTTCCGATTACTCACGAATCAATGGTGAAATACGGTCGATCCAAAATGCCTCATAGATGAACTCAAGGCGATACCCTCGAGGAATCTGAGCGAACCACGTAATGATTTTCTCAAAAAAATCTCGAGAAGAGGCGCAAATCAAGACTCGATACCATGTTAGAAACCAAGATCAGTTGCAAACCAGAATAAACCTTCCACAGAAGAGAAAAAAAAAAAGCAGAGGTTGCAAAAAGAAGTGCAACATAATATTATTCAAGAATTCAATAATTACATGATAATGATTTGCTTAATAAAAGTAAAGATGCATAACCTAATCTTATCTTGAGCAACAAGATAGCTCAACAAGGATGACAACTAATTAACCTAGGAATTAAATAGTGCCTAAATAGAAGCTTATGTAAAGTGTAATTAAATATTAATTACACTAACATGAGTTCCCTCTGGTGGGACCCATTCGTCAAGGCTGGTGAATGAGTCCCTTTTGTGGGAAAATTCAATTTTGAGCGGGAATTCAATCAATTTAATTCAAATTTTTGGTGGATGTCTACCTCTTAGGTCTAAATAATGGGAAAATTAGGTTTTGATGCTTATAAATACTCATTTTAGGTCATTCTTCACATCTCTTAGTCATTTTTACAAAGAAAAATCAAAAGTGAAGAATTAAGTGTCTTCCACAATAAGTTTCATTAGTATTTTCTACAACAAAGTTGAAGCTTTAGGGCAGCAAACTAGGGTTTTTGTAGGTCTTCAAGCTCACTTCTCATTCAAGATTCAACATTGCAAAGGGTTGATGATGGATTTCTATGGAGAATCATGGAGAAATCTAGGTTGAGGAGATGCAACTAGCCATCAAATCACACCTTCAGACATGTTTTAAAAGTGATTCCATCTTCCATTTTCTCTTTATCTTCAAATTTAACGTTTGCATTATATTTTCATGTCATTTACATTCATTTGAAATGTTGTAGGGTTTATAGGATTGAAGTCTTGCATCATTCAAATCACATTTTTTCATCTTATTCTAGCACATTATAATGGGGTTTTGTCATACTTCAGATTTTCCTAGTCTTTGATACACTTAAGGCTAGGGCTTTATGTAGATTTTATCCATTCAAGGTTTGATTACCAAATTAGGGGTTTGACCAAGGAAAACCCCCGATTAGACAACAAATTTTAAGTTGTTTTGTAGGTATTTTTTGAGTTTAGATCCAGGTTTCCATCAAGAAGTGTTGTGCAGTGACAAGGTACAAATCTTAGATTTGAATTTGTAGAAAATTGAAAAAGGACTGATTTTCCATGGTTGGATAATGAGTCCCACTAGAGGTGGCTGTTAGAGTTAAATGTAGATTCTAGTACCCATTTAGCAGAAACTAGTTTCTGAGCAAAAAACCTTGACCTAGGACTGATTCGCCCAGGGTGGCGAATGAGTCCCAGTTAGCCAAAAAATCAACTTTTCTAGATTTCCAGAGTGGTTTCCATTCTTCATCAATCTTACAGGTGCACACATTTTGAATTACAACTTTCTGTTCAGTTCTATTTGCATTTTTTTTAATCTTTTTAAGTCTTTTGCCAACTTCATTGTGTTTTCAAACATTGCATATTTCATTAGTTTTGCATTCATAATCAATCAATTTTATCAATTAGCTACATTTAGATCATTATATTTAGTCATAATTACATCATACATTCCTTAGTTTGAGTGAACCACCAAATTTTTTGGGGTCTATCTCTCTACTTTTAGGTGAAAAACCTTGAGTGCAAGAGAAGTACATAGAACAACAAAAAATGTTGGTTCAATTATTTATCAATTTTAGTCAATTATTGTTGTTTTGGCTTCTATCCAGCCTAGGAAATGCCCTCTTGATCATCATCAATTGTTGTACATGGAGTTAGAAATTACCAACACGGGGTTTGACTAAGGCAAGCCCCTATACATCATAATCTTTTCCCTTCTTTTTATGTGTGGAGGTTAGATCTAAAGATTTCAACAAGTGATGGTCTCAAAAAATAGAGTGCATACCTTAATTCACATCTTGAAACTTTTAGATCTAAAAAAGCCAGAGTCCAATCTAGGGAACCACATGCCCTAGACAAACCAATTCAAGCTCAAATTCATAGTGTAGGTTCCTCTTTGTGTCTCAGTCTTAGATCTGAAGTTGTTCTATAATTTCCTATTTTCATTTGTGCGATAAATTACATTTTCAGATTGAGGGCTACATGTCGAATAGGCTTATGAAATAACACATCAAATTTATTAGCATCACAACCCAAATCAACATAAACCTTAGGATGTTTTCTCTGTCTTATATCATCAATCATCAAACCCTAGTTAATTTATGTTTAATTTTGAGTGAATTGAAAAGGAGATAATCTTAGTTATCCAAATTGGATCTAGGATCACTTTTCCCACCTCAACAATATATTTTTGATTATAGGTGATCCTTGCGATTTGTAGGGTAGGTGAATCAACTCCATAAAATTTGATATTACTCTAGAGTAGTTAATAATTCATATATTTAGATAGCATTTACAATGTACCACATATTGAATCAACTAATTTTTCACTAGTACAATCAAATAAAGATTTGTCATTTTTTGAGCACTTATAGAAACTTAATATTTGGAGTGTGACTCTTTATGCACCCAAGTTATTTGGTGGGAAAAAATGTGTGGGTGTATGTTTTATGAACTCAATATGATGGTACAAATCATTATGAAATTTGATGCTTCTTGATAGAAATTTATAGGTATTTTAAAAGTTTGGACATTAATGGAGATATATACAAATATCATCTTCTTTCTTGAGGGTATGGTCGATACACATGTAGGACTATGAGTCTCATTTCAATGATAGATGAGAAATATTATAATAATGGTGATGATTGTGGTGTCATGGATGTGCATATATATCTGAGCATTGACATGACATGATAATGTATGTAATTGAGAGATTATAGTATTGATTGATTCATGATTATAGGTGGTGATATGGTTTAATTTTTGGAGGTTGTTCATATCTTTTGGATGATTTTTTGGCTACTTGATTATGGTTACTCAATTGTGGATTTATTTATTAAATTAAATATGAAAATAATTTGGTGTTTGAGTCTTGAAATATATAGGTTATCCTCTTTACTATCTCTATTTTTAAGTTATTAATGTGATGGTGAGTTTGCAAGTTACATTGGTTTGAAATTTATTAGGTATGAAATTTTATGGATTGATCATCAATAAATTGTAGTGTGATGAATCGGATGTGGAATGTCTATATCCATAGGCGTTTTTTAGTGTTGATGTATATTGAGTTAGTTGGCATTGCTTGTGGCAATTTGTGCCTTGTCTTGTTACATTGATATGAGAGGATGGAGCTAGTTGGCATTACTTATGGCCATTTGTGCCTTGACTTGTTACATTGATATGAAAGGATGTATGATTAGAGTTTGTACATAATTGGTTAATGGGAATAGTATCATGTTATTTATTGCAATCTCATGGATATACTGGTTGCACAATTTAGTGGGAGCTTTTGATAGTGATATTTTCATGGTGGTTTATCTTTTTGGCTTAGAGACCTTGGTTCTATTTTATTCTATAGATTTTTTTATATTTCACTTAAGTGTGTGTTGACTATGGGTGATCTTTATTTAGGAGATATTTATCTTTATGGGGATTTAATATGTAGAAATCCCAATTAGCCATGAAGGAATCTTGGATAATTTGGTTGAGTTATAAATTTATGACTTGTTAGTTTATGTTGGAAATGAGGAAAATTGGGATAAATATATCAAATATGAATGATCTATTTTAGATGTATACAATGGAAATGAATAGTTATACCTCTAAATTAGAAAAAGGATGATGTAGTTCTATCATGAATTTAAAAGAATATGTAGCTCAAAATATTTTGAATCTATCGACCCCTAAGTATTCATGGAGATAAAAAGAGAAATTAAATAAGGAGAAGAGAGGAAAGTTTAGACAATGTTTCTCTTCCAACTTCAATTTCTCAAGCGTCTAATGCAACTTTGGTGAATCTCACTCTAGCTATTCCTTCAACTCCTTTTGATAAGCCCCACTAACCTTCTCTAGTTGCTTAGTTTATTATCCATTGGCTTCAAATCACCTTTAGCCTACCCCTATGATGATTGCTCAACATTCCTCTCTTCCTATTGAGCCTATGGATGGGATGTATATGGGGAATCCCCTCTTGCTTTTCCCAAATTTGAGGACTGGGATAATATTTCTTGGACATTAGTACAAAGGAGGAAGACAAGTCTTCCCAAATTTGTCTCATAATCTCATACTTTAGATCTGACGATGATTCCGATCCTGAATGATGATCGATAACCGGATCCGATCCGATCCGGATCTCGATCTGATCCGATCTGGATCCATTGAGCCTCCCTCTATTTTTATCTAAGAAAAATAAATTAAAAATATGGAAACTAACAATGAAATGAAATAAAATAAAGAATAAAGATACAAAAGAAATAGTGAATGAAATAAATAGAATGAATATGGAGAAGGAGGAAGGAAAGATGGAAGGAAGGAACAGTGGATAAGAGGGAATGGAAATATGGAAATGAAAGGAAGGAATGGAATGGTGGAAGAGGAATGGAATGGAATGGAATGGATGGAAAGGAAATGCGGGTGGGGAGTTAATTTGAATGGAATTTAATAAAAGGTGTCAGGTGGGGCTCACATACCACCCATCATTATAATTTAGGTTGGTGGGGTTATTTCTAATGAAAATAGACTCTTTGAGTCTTCTCTTGAAGAAATTGTCTTCTTTGACTAGGAACTACATTATTATAAGCAAATATGGTGCTTGGTGTAGGAGTGCTCTATACAGGCTAATTTGGTGTCCCTTTCATGTCTAATGTCAATACAATGCTCCTTGATTTTCATGTAGATAGAGTGGTCTATATTGCCAAGGTAATGGGTCCCACATGAATAATCGATCTTATAAACCCCATAGTTGAGAATAATGTCTCTAAGGTCTTTTGTGGTAAGGATGATATTTGTAATGATAATAATGGGTTTGAAGACACAATTAAGGCTATAAAGAAATTTTTTCTTTTTAATCCTTTTTAGTTTTTCATATTGCTTTCCTTTCAAGTGTGAGCCTAGACACATGCCAGCTTGGTGGGGATTTTCCTCAAAGCTATTCTCATGAAACTAAGAATGCTTGCCCGCTCAACATGTCATCTATTCATTCGAGTAGTTTTGTTTTGCAAAGTGGCCTCCTCGAGAGGATTTTGTTGGAACACAGTGGGTGTCTTGTCTTCGGGGTGGAACCTTCGAGTTGACACCATCAATCTGTATGGTTGGTCAATTATATTTTCGCCAGGATAATTTTAGAATCCAATTATTTTTCGATTGTGATCTTTGTTAAATATCTAAAATACATTACTGAAGTAGTTGGGACTTAATGAGAAAAGATTGTTGTGTCTAATCAAGATCTATGATTGGATCATGAGCTATCAGATGCAAGCACCTGGTAGTTTTTACTTTTGGAATGTTGGTGGTAGTTTTCTATTCTCCCAACTTATAAATAAGGGTTGGCAGCATAAGTAGAGGGAGTTTTTTTCTTTCAAGTTAGAAGAATTACTTCAAAAATATTTTCAAAGGAAATAGATCTAGTAGGAAGTTTTACTATTTTCAAAAGTAGAAAGTCTTATAGAATACTACTATTCTCTGGAATGCTATATTTTAACTTAAAATATTATTGGATTGGCATTCGACCTTTGTTTTCTAGTTTATTTGATATTGAAATTTTGATATATTTAAAAGAGATCTCTGAAATTGTGCATTCCATTGGCCTTTGTCAAATTTTTTCTTTATGATTTCATTCATGTTAAAAATATTGTGTTGAACTCATTTTGATAGTTTGGGTAGCTAATTTCCATGTTGTTAAGCTTCTATGTTGAATGATAGCTTTCAGGAATTGGATTATGTCTGTGAAATTTTCTATTTTTTGTAAAAGTTGTGTTCCTCATATTATGTCGTAAAGGGAGATAGAGTTTTTATGTAATTTTTTGGATATTTTTGTTAACTCGTAGAGTTTTTATGTTTTATTGAACCTTAATGGGTGCTTCCCATGAGGATATTTGAAATATTGCACTGTGCTTGTATTTAGCCTTTGTTGCCCATTCTCTTCCCAACAATGAAGGGTTTGTGGCATTTTGTGTCTACTATATCATTCATAGAAATTAGGTTGAGGTTTTAAATGTTGTAAAATCTTTGGTGCATTGCCATTTTTATGTTTTATTCACATTTATTTCTACCTTTTTCTCCCAATAGAAAGAAGATCCAACTTTCTATAAAAATCTTAGAGGTTATTTAGTGAGGTGCAAATTAGTCCCCCACTCACTGAATTTCTCATAAGATTTTCGGAGAGGCTCAAGCTTTGATGATCAATGGTTGTTTCTTTGGCACGCTCAGTGGGACCGAAGTTTCCACAATCACTTGATTAGAAATCAAAAGTATTTCTAAAATCAGACTAAGAAAAGAAGTTGGTCATTTCATGCCTAGAATCTAAAAAAGAGCATCCTCAAAAGGCCATTTCTAGTACTCTTAGTTACCTACTTCAGTATCAAGGAGAAGAATACTTATAGGTTCTATATCACCTGTAAGGAGCAATAGGGCAAGAAGTGAAAGCCCAAGATCTAGAGCTTTATCTGCTCCACTAGGAGGCTGAACTTTTCAAATCACAATACTGATTACCCTATCCATAGGAATATGTTTTCAATGGCTCATCTAGTTGATCTTTCTCCTAGAAATTTTGCAACCTAGGATAGTGGTAGTTTGCTACAACTTCCTATGCCCCCAGATGTATGGCCTTGCCATACCTGCTAATGCCCTCAAAGCCATCCAAAAGTTTTCTAGGGAGGATTTTAAAACGCCCTCAGAACATCTCCAAGATATAGTGAAGGTATGCAGAGTACATAACATAGCAGAAGAAAATATTGCTCTTAGGTTGTTGGCCACATCTTTTAAGGGAAAATCTTAGGATTGGTATAGGTCTCTCGCTTCCGATTCTATCCACTCTTGGGATCAACTCAGAGAAAGGTTGTTCAAATGTTTCTAAAAAAAGGGAGATCGCTCCTCACTATTGCATCAATTAATCACTATCAAAAGGGTCCTGCAAGAGGCCATGAACGATTTCAACACTAGGTTCCATAAAACCTAGCAAAGGATTCCTATGACTGCAAGGCCTCCGAACGTGATGGTGTTCATATTTTACCTAAAGGATTTCAATTCAGACATCACAATCATGATAACCTCTATGGGAGGAGATATTCTACCTGATGCATATGATCTGACTGTGCACGCAAAAAATAGTTTGATCAACCCCGAGAAGCTTCCACCACGACTACCAATGCCTATGTTTGCAGAAATCTTCGGTGGTCCTTGGGAAGAAATTACTTTGAGAACCTCTGCTCCATGAGAAACGACATTGGTTGTACCATCATCTATGTAAATATACCTTGTTGTGCAACCAAGTACGTTAGACTCCTCTTCACTAGCAACAAACGTCAATGATATGAAGAGTCTCATGTGGTCCTTTTCTAATGAGCTACTCCTCATCAAATGACAACAAGCAGCACCTCCTAAGAAAACCATGCAGACATATCAAGGAGGAAGGCCATCTTATCAACATAACACATACCATGGAGCCTCAAAGAGAGGAGGTCAACAACTGATGTTCGCAAACCAGATAGTCCCAGTTACCATATCGCTTCAAGTTGTCAAGAACAGTCCAAGCAAGGATTTAGTCCTAGGGCAGAACAACTTGGCGGAGGACGAGAACATATGGTGTTTCCCATGTAATGATAGTCATATGCCCTAGAATTTCTTGAGGGGAAACTTGCAATAGAAAATAGTAGATTAGAGAAGCCAAGGCATGTTATCAAGTATGGAAGAATATCAATCTTTAGAAATGGAGAATTCCTTCTTCAAAGTGCAAACACAAGGGATGTCTTTAGAACAAGAGATTTGGATATTGTACTAGACCAAGTGCTTTTCTCATGGATGGAGGAAGAGAATGCAGTATTTGCAAATGACGCTTCGACAACTAGTGACCCACCAGTACAATCATATTACAACATGAGGTCTAAAAGAAGGCTCATTGGTGAAAACATGCAACAAGATTTGTCGTGTCTGAAACAACGTCAACCATAAGCGCAAGAAAAGTAAGCTATGTAGGTCATTGCCCTACCTACTCAATAGTTGCAAGCTCTGCCATTGCCAAAAATGAGATGGGAAAGGTGTCAAGTGCACTCATGTTAGATCAGATCCTCCCGAAGATGAAAGAGATACCATCGTTCAAACCCAAGACCCTGCCAGTTGGAACACTTAATGTGGTTGAACAATTAAATAAGGAACCCGCTAACGTATCTCTGTGGGATGTAATTTCCAATCCTGAACAAAATATATTTCTCTAGGAAGCTTTGAATAAGGAAGAGAAAATGACGTGAGAAGATGCAATTCCACCATGTGATCAAGTTAAAGACAAGAGGGTCACATTGGAGCCCCAACCTTCAAGAGTTGTAGCTTATGTGAACGTCGTGGATGATGCGAAGGAAAAAGAGGTAAGCAAGCCAAAGCCTGTGCCTTTCTTTTTAACACTTATTGAGGGAAATACGCTTTTGCATAATAACCTGATTGATTCAGGAGCTAGTATTATGGTCATGCCTAAACAAGTGGTTGATCCCTTGAAATGTAAATATGAGCCCCTTGAAAAATGAATCATGCAATTAGATGGGAAGAAAGTTTCAATCGTCGGTTGAATCAAGGATCTATCTTTGACCCTCTTCTCATGTCCGAGCCAAATGGTCATGCAACAAGTATTTGTGATAGAAATTCCCCCAGTATTCAAGATGTGTCTTTCGAGGGAATTTATAGATAAGCTTGGTGGTTGTTTAGTGCTTAATTGGTCTCACCTAATATTGTGAACCAAGTATGGGGAAAAGATGAAGATCATGTATGAATCCTTGCATCCAGAACACATAGCAGATAATGCGGTTCTATGCTTTGAAGCAACACATACCTCCTTCTCACAAAAGAGAGATATTGTGTAGAAATGTTAGAAGACGAGGAAGATACAAGTGATCGAACCCTCAAAGAAGAGGTCCTCCTCAATCAATTCATTGACTCAGACCCATTTAGAAACTTTCATGCTACCGGATTAGGTACCTATGTGATCTTTGATGATGACCAAGTCTTCCCAAAATTGATCAAGGAATAGGAGGACCATAATGGTCCAGGTGACAATAGTCTGTGGACATTGTATTTTGATGGTGCCAAATGCAAGGATAGTTCTAGAGCAGGCATCTGACTCGTATCCTCAACAGGGTTAAAGACCCTCAAAGCCTTTCATTTCTAGCTCCCATGCTCAAATAATGATGCAGAGTATGAGGCCTTGGTTCATGGTTTATTCCTAAAAAAAAATGGGCGTAAAGAGAATACAAGCATTCAAAGATTCATAGTTCATTGTAAGTCAAGTTCATGGGTAGGCGATTGCAAAAGAATATAAGAATGAAGTTGTATAGACACAAAATATGGGATTTGATCAAGAATTTTGAGGCTTTTAACATTCAGGTTATCCCACATTCCCAAAATGATGTTGCTGATCAGATGGCTTCGATCGGTTCACAATTTAAACTAGCTTTCAATTTAGCAATGAAGTAGAATGCAGTACAGATCATTGTTCGACAAGAAATTCCTGATAATGATCAGAACTAGAAAGTATTTGAGGATGATGTCTAGATCACCACTTTTCTATAGAAAAAGCTCCCAACCATTCATAGTTCAAAGCGGAGCCCTCTGAAGTGCAAGTGATCCAGCTAAAAGGAAATAAGATCCCTTGAGGTTTAATCTCCCTTGAGAATCTTTTTGACTTTGAGGATGCAAGGAATAGAAAGCAGAGGTTCACTACTGATGAGAAAGACTATGAAGATCTCGATATCAAAAATGACAAAATATTACAGGTCGAAAGGGACGTTCCTCAAAAAGAAAAAGAGAGATTAAAAGGGCTATATTCTAGATATAATGGGGTCATAGCTTGGACCTATGATGATCTTAGAGGATACAATCTTGGCATAATTCAGTATACTATTGACTTAGATGAGGGCTTGAAGCCTGTCTGAAAAAAACAAAGGCCAGTCAATCCAAAGGTTGAAGGATTGATGGCCCAAGAACTCACTAAATTAATCAAATCAAGGATCATATACCCTATTAAGCATTCCACCTAGGTGTCTAATCTGGTGTTAGTTCAAAAAAAGAATGGCGATATTCGACTCTATGTAGATTTTAGAGACTTGAACAAATCCTCACTAAAAGATCACTACCCTTTGCCATCAATGGAGTAGATTCTACAATCTGTGGTGGGATTGGAAATGTTCTCTTTTCTCAATGGTTTTTTCGGGTTATAACCAAGTATATGTCAAAGAAGGAGATCAACATAAAACAACGTTCACTACTAAGTGGGGAATGTTCACATACTCAAAGATTCCCTTCAGAGTCTCCAATACTGGCACAAATTTTCAATGAGTGATGGATATCACTTTCAGAGGTTTAATTAATCAGATTATCCTAATATATCTGGATGACCTAATATTATTTTCAAAATCAAAGGATGATCACTTTGATCATCTAGAAAAGCTTTTCCAGAAATCTCAACAGTTCGAGATTTCCTTAAATCCCAAAAAATGTGTCTTTGGTGTGCCCCAAGGGAAGTTGCTTGATTTTGTGGTATCAAAGGAAGGGATAGCAATAGATTCTGAAAAGGTAAAATCTATAATGGAGCTACCTCTACCAGTCAACCAGAAGGGGTTGTAGTATTTTTAGGAAAAAAAATTTTTATTAGTCGGTTCATTTCAGACTTCATGGGCGTCATGAGACCTATCACACTAATGCTAAAAAAGAATCTGATGTTCAAGTGGACCCTAGAAGGAAATAATTTTTTTGAATGAATAAAATTAGCCATATTCGAGGCCCTAATATTAGCTAACCTGGACTTCTCCAAGGATTTCTTTCTCTACATCTACAACAACCAACATAGCATAGCTTCAGTGCTCACTCAAAATTACATAGACAATAGCATAGAGCATCCCATCGCATTCCACTCCAGAACTCTCAAAGGATATGAGGCTAGGTACAATTTTTTTGAGAAATAGGCTTTTTCTATTGTTAAGATCCTAAAGAAGTTCTAACACTTGGTATCGTCCAACATAATCACCATTCTTGTTGCACATCCCAGTGTTTGGGAGTATATCATTGAGGATGAAACAATAGAAAAAAGGTCCAACTAGATCACCAAGATCCTAGAATACGATGTGGATATTAGACCAACCAAGCTGGTTTGGGGAAGGGGTCTATGTGAATACCTTGTGCAAGAGTTAAACTCTTTGGAGAAGGAGGAAATCGACCAGGCTTACATGAACCAGTTCAAATTTGACGAGTCATGGGTGATGGATCAGACACAATACATGCAAAAGGGGTAGTACCCAATCAACATTTTTCCTCACAAAAGGTGATACTACCAATTGAAAGCATCAGGTATGTACTAATTGAGGGTATTTTTTTCAAAATAAATTATGATGGTTTCCTACTCCGATGCTTAGATAAGTCGCAGGAAGAAAGAGTTTTGAATGAATTTCATAGTAGTCCCGAGGGTGGACATTTCTCCACCAAGACTACTGCTTTAAAGATAATGTAGGTAGGATAATATTGGCCTTCTATGTTCTCCGAGGCTCAGTATCTGGTGCGAAAATGCACTTGGTACCAATATTTTGTTGGCAAGTGGAAAATTTTTGCCATGCCCTTGAGCCAAATTGTAACTGAAGAACCCTTTGCCCAATGGGGTTTGGATTTCATCAGGATGATAAAACCTATTTCCAACATAGGCTATTAGTGGATACTTATGACAACTAACTATTTTACAAGATTGACAGAGGCCATTGCTCTAAAAAATGCTACAAAGGTTGAAATCATCAATTTTCTTGAGGAGCTGGTAGCAAGGTTTGTTTCACTGAAAAATGTCATATTTGATAATGTGAGATTTTGTGGGTTTTGGGATGTCATATTTCACTCTCAAACATGGGGCTTATCTCAAGACCTCATCAAATTACTACCCATAAGGAAATGGGCTAGCCGAATCGACCAATAAAAACCTAATTATGTTGATGAAGTGCATCAGATCAGAAAGACAAAGGAAGTGGCACAAACACTTGTGAGCCGCTCTATGGGCCGAAAAAATTACACCCAAGAAAATCTTGAAGGCTCCTCCTTATGAGCTAGTATATAGAAAAGAGGTAGTTTTACTTGTTTCTATAGAGATTTCAGCATTACAATCGATAAAGGCTTTGGATTTCAAACAAAGTAGTAGAATGGAGGTGAGATTGGTGGAACTCCTGAACCTTGAAGAGAAAAGAGAGAAATCCTATGAAGCCATGATCAATCGCCAATAGATAGTCAAATGCTGGTTCAACAAAAAGGCCTCTGACCCAGATTTCTAGGAAGAAAGCCTAGTGCTAAAGTATGATGAGTGTGCTGCAAAACTAGGGCGACATGCAAAATTCAATGCCCTATGGAATTGTCTCTTTTGCATTAGTGCATGCAAGGAAAATAATTTGTGATCTAGAAGACATGGAAGGTAACAGTTTGGATATACGGTAAACAATATTCATTTGAAATTATTCCATTAAAGTGCACAATTTATTTTTAAAAATTTCATAGATATGTACTGTATGTAATTTTTTTTTGTAAAATATGATTTTTTTTAGTTTTGTGAATAAATACATGAGAATAACAAAAGGAAGAAGTAGAAACATATTATATATTATGTGCATTGAAAAATTTACAATATATAGTACAAGCCTGAGGCTCCAAGAAGTTCGAAGCTTTTTTTAGCAAACCCAAAAAAGGTTTAGGCGCAAAAGGGAAAAAAAGAGGAGGCACGCTAAAAAGGTAGTGAAACTAAAGCCTCCAAGCCATTGCTATGCAGTCAAAACAACACTTCATTAGGTTCTTCTTCTTCTTCAACAAGAAGGAAAGGGGGTCAACACACAACACAAGCAAGTTTGACATGTTGAGGACCTTAGTTGTCATTCCCATGGCTATACGCCAAAAATTTGAAATACTTTTTCCAGTCCAACCTGGGAATGCACTCCATGCCAAACTCCCTCAGGAGGAAGCTATCCATAGGATGAGATAGTGAGTGATTCCTCTCAAGGTCCATAGTTCAAAATTAGTAAGCAGAGGTAGCTAGACCATGTCTTCCCCATAGTCGACATGCTTGCGGAGGTCCATGGCATTCAAAATACCACCACCAGAGATGGCCACTTGCACAATTTCACCAAGCTCATCCAAATACAGAGTCTCAAACATGGCATGAAAAAACATAATTATTCAAGGCTTGGATATATCCAAGTCAAGAAGGGAGGCGACAAAGTAGGAAATGACATTGGAGTTAGAGTGTGGTTGGTTCTCGTCCTTCACATAGTCCTTGTTGAGCACCCACTTAAATGCCACAATGATAAGGTGGTTGTTCTTCCTCGCTAGGAATTTAATTCATCACTGGTAATTTTTCCAACAGAGTATTGTGGCCTTCGTGCCATGAGCCAAATGGGAGTGCCTAGGCCAGATGACATGATAGAAAACAAGCTAAAGCTAGAAAAATGTGATACTACAAGGAAAGCTTGCTAACTAAAAAGATATTTTTGAGTGAATATTTCACTAAGGTGGCATAGCTATTTATAGAAAAAGGCGTTCTGGCGAGCTTGAACAATGGAAAATCCATCACCCATCGGATGACACTGAAAAAATATCAAAGCAACCAAAGGGTGAGAGATGAATTGTACAAAAAATCTATCATCATGTTTGGAGAAATAAATTTGGGTGTTGGGCATGAATGCTTGTGTATGTTGATCGATGTCATTTTTCCATTACCATCATCAATGCTAGCTTGCTTGTTTGTGGGAAAAGATGGTGATTAATTCACTAAGTTTTGAAAAATTAAATGAGCACATCTTTTCGAAGTAATTTACATTGCTTAAGCATGCTCCCCATAGCTAAAAACATGCTTTCCAAGAACATACAACATATTTGTGAAAGAGGTAGCGAGGAGAATGTACTAATTCCATTCTTGAGACAACTTTGGCATTCTCAGGGGATATGGATCCCAAATCCACATATCCTCTTGGCGGTAGCATTTAGTAAGCCAAAGGTAACGACAGTGCTTTAATGTATGTATGTGCAAGAAGTATTGAATGCACCTAAAAGCAATTTTTTCTGAGTAGCAAAATGTAAGTAGCCATTTCTCTAAGGAAGCTCTTTGCAAATGTTTAAGGTACAACAATGGAAAAAGTACCAACTTCTGGAAGAAAGGTTGAATCCTCATCTAAAAAACTAGGCTATGTTGATGTCTTTGGGAGAGACTTGTTCCTGAATGTGCCAGCGCCGAAAGAACGACATTTTTCCTATACCAAATTAGTAGATGAAGGCGACCCTATAAAGAAGGAGGTCATGCTAGACTTTGCAGACAACATTTTTGACCCAAATGTGGTGGCAAACCCTAAAATCCTTAGGGAAGGATATTTTCAAAGGATGATCAAACATGGGAAAAATCAAGGGTTTGCATCATGACTCTAGAATTGTGGTTTTCCACAATTCAAGTTGCCTGATGTACACCCATGTCTAGAGCTAGCACTAACTCATTTGACTAGAAAAATTGTCGGGATTTGATGTGTAATTTTCAATTTTTTCAAATTTTATCCCTGACGTTCGTCAAAATTTTGACGAAACCCAGGTTCGTCGAAATTTCAATGAATAGTCTCATCGAATTTAACAAACATTCAAAATCAAAAAAAAAATCAATTTGTGGTCGACATAAATAAAAGTGAGTTCGCCTATTTATTGCGGCAATGTCTTGCTATACTTGTGAATTTTCTCTACTTGCGATAGTTTGTGGAGAACTAAGGACGATTTTCTTGGGAAAAATCAGAAAAAATTCAAGAAGATATTCCAAAGTTGAGGGTAGTCATTGTTTTTTTCCATAATTCATTTGTGAAGTCAAATTTGTACTTCCAGATTTGAAAATCATATTTTAAAGCAACATCTCATCAGATTTCATTTTTAGACTTGTGCATTTTGAGAATTTGATTTCCAGATTTTGTTGTGCAAGTTCAATATTATTCTGATTTTAGGAGTCTAACGGTTGGAAATCATAGTAAAATCAGAATTTAATAAGTTCTGGAATTATCATTTTAAAATGTTTTTTGGGGTCATTAACTTCAAGCTATCTTCTATTTTGTAGGGGTGGTTGCATGCCAAATTTTTTGTGTAAAATATCAAAATTATTAGATTTTGTTACTTGTCTATGATTAAAAATTATTGCAGTGTGAGTTTGATATTTTTTGAAGATCTAAATATTCAAGCTTGGTAAAGAAAAATCATGTTAGATAATATTAGTCCAGAACAAAATGAAGAGACAGTTGCTAGAAAGTGGGCTAGATTGAAAAGAAAGGGTGATGGGAAATGTTATTGTCCTTGCAATAAGTGCAAGGGATTAAAGATGAGAAGACTTTTAATCACAACAGCTGAGAAACATTGTAGGCAATATGGTCGGGGGCATGATTATCATCCATTGGTAAGTTGTTCATTATATGTGTTTATATTGATTGAATTTGTAAATGTTTATATTGTTTTAACATTATATATATATATATATATAAAATCACTTGATCATGATCATGGTTTATTTGTGTCTATCATTATAATTATAAAGGTGGGGTACCCTAAGGCACATGATATGGATTATCACAACCCGGAGAATGTGGTTTTGCAAGTGGAGGAACATGAAGCTGTGAATATTGAAGATGAAGTTAATGATTCTATGGAAGAAGATGATCATGCGCCAAAAAGCACAGTTGAAGATGATGGTACAAATACATTGATCCATGACATATTTAGTGGCACAGTTGATCATGATGATCGAGATGAATTTTATGATGTTCATGATTTACCTGTACTTGAGAAGGCATACGAGCCCCTTTATGAACGCTCCCAAACAACTCTTCTCTCTACTGTATTGTTGCTAGTGAACTTGAAGGTTATGAATGGTTTATCCAACGTAGCAATCTCACGGATGTTAAGGTATGTCATATATGTCATCTTTTTTTATCTATTTTAATTGTTGTTAGTTCATCACTAGTAAATAAAGGATGAAATATGTATCATTAATATTCTTTATATTAACAAATTTTTTTTTTTGTAGATTTATTGGTGAAATTTTGTTACCACCACCAAATATTTTACCTCGCTCATACCGAGATTTATGTGGCATTATGAAAAATATTGGAATGGAGTATCAAGCAATAGATGCATGTCCCAATTATCATATTATATATCATAAAAAATATGAATTTGCAACAGAATTCCTAGAATGTCATATCAGTAGATATCAAACAGATCAACTAACAAAAAAGGTGCCTCGCAAGTTTCTTCGTTATATTCCCATTATTCCACATATGCAATGATTATTTAGGTGTGAAAGCTTAGCACAATTTATCAATTACCATGCACAAAATAGAAGTGGAGTTGACATTCTTTGAATGCCTACAGATGGTTCTGCATTTAGGGTCATGGAGGAAAAATGGCCACACTTTAAAGAAGAACCTTGTAATCTCAGGCTTTCATTGGCAGTGGATGGTGTCAATCCATTTGGAGAGTTGAGATCTATTTACTTGGTGTGGCCTATTTTTGTTATCAACAATAACATTCCTCCATGGATGTCAATAAAGAGGGAGCACATAATGTTGGAAATGATTGTTCCAGGTATTTTTTAACATGATCAAATTTCTTTAACGTAGTAGCATCTCATTTGTATTATTTGTTGCATAATGACTTATATTTTTTTCATTTAATAATCATGTACATTAATTTATATATATTGTAGTAAAATGGTTATAATAATTATGTAATGTTTATGTTCATTCAACTAGGTAAGTACCGAGTTAAAGATATGAATGTATATATCGAGCCTCTTATCGACGAGTTACTAAAGTTATGGAATGGTGTCACTATGTATGATGTCTCTAGACCAATAGGACAAAGACAATTTCAATTCCATGCAATGCTTGTATGGAAAATTTATGATACCCCAGGGCTAACACATTTTTATGGTATGTTATAACGTTTGACTACACTTTAATGGTATTTAATTTTATGTAGTAGATATCATGTATGTTTTTTAAATAATCTATTCATTATATATAATTATTAAAATTGACATATTTAATCCAATTATATATGATCTTGCAAGTCTTCAAACAAAGGGAAAATTTGCATGTCAAGTTTGTAGTCCAAAGATGAAATCTCGTCGTTCAAAAAATTTAGGAAAGCAGGTGTTTGATGAGTATAGGCACTTCCTCCATAGAAATCATAAGTATCAAACTACTGGAAAACATCTTTTCAATGGGAAAGAAGAGACTACATCAAAACCATGAAGAATGACACCTCGCCTATGAAAGTTGGAATATAATAGAATTAATCGTCAAGGTTATACATCAGATCAAATTGTTTATCTATCATATATGATATGTTTGGAATTTATATTTTTATATTGTGTTGTGTTTACTCATGTTGTAATTGAAAATGATTGCAATTGTTAATTTTTTTTACTTATATGCTTCATGAAGGGTGTCAAGGAATTAATGACCAACTTCCACAAGGACTGAAAAGTTATCCTAGACAATTTAGTAGGTTTCCCTACTATGAGCAGCTACAAATTGTGCATTTCTTTGATACAATGCATATAAAAAAGAATATAACAGAAACGTTATGGAAAATATTGGATGGAAGGCATGACAAAGAAAAAATTGTCAAAATTTGTAGTGACATTCAGGAAGCCAATCATGCAATGAAAAATGTCATTCGATTGAATAGCGATGAAGACCAAATTAATATATGTGCCCTTCCTTGGTTATTAACGGAGTAGCAAAGCAATTCTATAAAAGAAGCCATACAAAAAATTCAATTTCCCATAGGATTTGTTGCGAACATAAACAATATCATAACAAAGAAAGGTGAATTTGGGTCAAGGATGCAAACGCATGATTGGCATACCTTCATTAAGGTAATTATTCTAGTATATTATATACACTTGTATATCTGCATGTAATTTTTAGTGTATTATGTTTACTACTTTTGGAAAAATAATGAAAACATCATTTTATAATTGTTGCAGTACATTCTACCTCTATCTCCCAAACAACTTTGACAACAATGTCAAGCAAGTTATATATGATCTTGGAAAATACATGAGGTAAGTAGCGATATTTGTTCAATTTGTTGTATAAATCTTATAATTTCCATTTGTTTTACTTGTTATGTAATATATTGTATATTTTTGTTAAATCTCATTAATATATTTGTGCCTTGAATCACTTGTAGATGGTTGTCATCTAAAGAAATCCATAAAGAAGATATAAATTATTGGAAGAGAAAAATTCCTTGTCTAATGTGTGAAATGCAAAAGTTTCTACCTTCGACATTTTTCAATGTACAAGAACACTACCTCATACACCAAGTTGAGGAGATTGAATTGTGTGGACCTGTACACACAAGGTCAATGTGGATGGTTGAGAGGCACTTGAAATTTTTGAAGGCTTTGGTTAGACAAAGAGCACATCCTGAGGGTTCTATGGTGGAGGGATATATGGTATACCAGACCATGGTGTACATTAGTGAATATCTTCCTAAGTTTGTAGCAAAGATCCATGTAGATCGTATTTGGGATCCCAACTCCATTAACAAATTTGAAGGGGAGTACCTGATGGGGAAATGTAGATTGAGAAAAGTGAGAGATAATTATAAGATGGTCATGGAGATTAATTAGAATACATTTTACATATGTTTTTTGTGTATATCATACTTATTTAACTATTAATTTTCAGTATACATCAATTATAAATTAAGGTCGTATATCGTGGTAATTAACTAATTATACGTCGTTTGTCAATTTCATTTTTTTTTGATAGAGTTGGTCGAGAGTGGGATGCACTACATTTGTACGTCGCAAAAAATCTTGATTGGATGACAATATGGATTGAATGATGTCAACAATCTGGTCATGCATTAACATGGGAAGGTGTGGCTTCATTGGTTAAAGAAGCTCATTGTAATGGAGATTCCAATGTTACACAAAGGGAAATTGATTTAGCATATGGTTTAAGAGATAAACAGGTACGTATAAATATATTAATCACCCATATTATTTAATTATTTTCAATTATATTGATATATTTATGATATAGAGGATCCAACAACAACACCAACAACAACATTTCATGAGGGTAAATCAAACCCAATCAAAATCAGGAGAAGATCAAATTCTTAATTCACTTTCTTTTTCCTCAAAACTCATACAACTTCTTTTGATTCTTCAATTCTACAAAGACTTCAAGGCAACAAGTTAGCACTCCAATTTCAAAAAACCATATGTCATTATTAGTATTCCAATTGACTCATTCAAAGCAAAAACCATATTAGAAAACTTTGATTCAATCAATTAGATTCACAGTCTAAACTTCTCAAATAGCACCAATTCATTTTCCTTACAAGGAAAACTAACAAAGACCAATCCTTCTTACTATCAACTAGTTAATCAGTCCTTCAAGACACAAGATTAATCATGTTTTGAGAGAAATCAATTCAATACATCAGTGTATAAATATCAGATATGCTTGCTCTGTAAAGATACCAAGACACACAATAGAACCATCATTCTCAAAACAATATGCACTACCTTTACAACCTTATTCAAGCATAAATTCTACTATAAATCCATCTAAATGACAAGTTTCAAGTATTTAAGGTCACTCACTTCCTTGTACACACATATTTTCATTGTCCATGAAATCTAAACATTAATTAGCAATAGACCTCCATACCCTAGATCGGGTGAACCACTCACACTAGGTTCAAAACCAAGATCCAAAGGCACATTTAGAGACCTCTTAATGCCCATATCATCATATCAAAAACTCATAATGATTTATATTGGATAAACTAGCAGATTTCAGACTATACACCTAAGAAAGGCTACTAGAATAGGGCTATTTTACAAAGCATCCACCTTTTTTCCAACTCCAAATTGTTAGACAACATCAAATAGTCAAAGTAAAGGTCACAAAACACCAGATTTATCCACTTTCAAAGATTTAAAGATCCATTTATAAAGTGTATTAACAAGCTCCATTATGTCTGCAAATTCCTTTAGAAACATCCTTGGACATGCATACGTTATTTCTCCAATACCCTACTGGAAACCTTCATTTTCAAGAGGAAAACTCAAAAAATTAACTTTAAATAAACAGCACAACACCATATTCTTGATACCCTACACTCACACAAAACAAAATCACATAAAGGACACCCTACTTATCCCATCCCACCATTTCTACTAGGCTTACATCAGTGGGATGGGCCTTAAACTTCTTTAGGGACTCTCAAAATAACAGTGAAACTAACTCTGCCCAAGACATAGGATTGTCTTTGATTCTTTTGTTGCTTAAAACTAACTTTCAAACTCTTTGAAAATGAAAAATACTCTTTCTCAAATGAGATTACACAAGAACTAACTCTTGGATGTTACCAAATTAGCAATACAAGTTAGGAGAAATATAAATAATGCTTGATAACTTAGAAAAACATGGCTTTTATTCAAGATTTTGGTACAAGAATTTCAAGATTTTTCTCTTCCATGCCTTTCCATGATTTTTATTACTTTTTCTTTCTTAATAACTCCCATTTCTAACTTGTCATTGGTTCAAATTGCCTCTTATCTCCTAATAAGCTTGATTTATGCCTTTTTGTTTACATAATATTGCTTTATTTGCATTTTTTTCCATTTTCACCTCCTAGTGACTTCTTTTATGATTTGATTACATTCAAATTAGCCTGTTCATGGCCTTGACACACAAATTTAAACTTGAACATGTAAATTTAACATATTAGCCTTTTGAAGGCATTTACAAGATCTAGGTGCTCCTACACCAATATATATGTTGAGATTTGTTTCTTTGCATACATTTGGCCAATAATAAGTATGTTTATCAACTGACGATATTGCAATAATTTTTACATGTTTGACATATTGCAGGTGAAACACCACAAGACTATGTGGTGTAATGGTCATAAATTTTGAATCAAAAAGTTGGATGACACGAAGAAAACTTGTGATTCTGGTATAATTGCAGTCTTTCAGGTGATTAATGTTTCATCCAGAAGCAACATACATCTAGAAGTCTCAGAAAATCAATACTATGGGATTTTGGATGATATACTTGAGTGTGACTTTAAGTCCTTCAAATTAGTTATATTCGTCGTCCTATGGTACAGGCTATGATTGAATGAAAAGGATCCTGAGAGAACTGTTATTGAACATGATAATGGATTTAGCATGGTTAATACAAGGTCAATCGTGCCAGCTGGAAATGAGCCCTATGTTCTTCCAAGCCAATGTGAGCAGGTATTTTACTCAGAGGTTCCAGGTAAACCGGGTTGGTCATTTGTTATTATACATGATCCAAGAGGAAGGTCGGTACAATATAATGTGGTGGAAGAAGAAGATACTGAAGAACTAGAAGGTGATGTAGATGATGATCAGGATCAACAGTTAGTTGATGATGTTCCTGACGAAGATATCAAAGAGGAGGAACTAGATCATGATGATGTAGGAGTTAATGTTCATGAAGATGACATTATCAAAATTGATATCAATGACGATGATGATGATATGACCAATCCTTACAATGTCGAATCTGGATCGGATGATATAGACAAAGAGTTGGATGAAGAAGAAGATCAATGCCATTGAAATGTATGAGTTATGTGATTATATTATCTATTTGATATTAATTTCTTGATAGAATTATATTTGACTTATGTCGTTACATAATTAATTCATGATGTTTTTAATTTTTATGCCATTACATAATTAATTTAATGATGTAATTTTTAATATTTCAAAGGTCAAAAAATTAAAACATTTCAATAGTGATGTTAACAACCTTGAAATTAGTGTGTTTTATGTTTCATGTGATCATAAAAGATTAAAAAGTCAGTTGTAGAGGTGGTTTTTCAGTGGTTGAGGTATAAAATCCTCTAAAAGGCATAAAGTGATCATTGTAATGGTTGTTGATGGTTGAGGATTTAAAATACAAGCTCTTGACATTCAAAAATCTGTGTTTTTTTTTAAATTTCTATATTTTTCCTGTTTTGCAGCACTATACGGTCACATATAGCCATATTTTGATGTGAAATTAATTCCATGCTACACACAACCATATATATGTATGTATGTATGTATGTATATGTATTTGAAAATGTAAATGTAAATGCAATTACTGGATGCTCTCCTAGAACAATAAATGCAACATATCATTAAAGAAATCCAACTAACACTTCCTAATTGTTGTGATTGATTAAAATATTTTAATACCTACTTGAGAGAACTGAATAACCAGATCACACATATATAGAAAATGCACAATGATAAACAGAGTATAAACTTGTTATATCAATTTAAACAATAGAGAAGCAACAGAATGGAGAAAATCAAATAATTGCATAAATTTAACAAATAGCTGATACCAAAATCTTAATCCGCGACTTAGATATCTTCATTTACTCCATCAAAATACATGCATCTGAGTATCTATATATGAAATCATTTTGCTAGAAATCTATCTACTGAATATCTCCTAATGCCTATATCTGTTGCATTACTATGGAACATATATAAATACATCAAAACTTGGAAGGGACACGTCCCTTCACAAATGTTCTATTTTACTTAACTAACTAAAACAAGAGATTAGGCACTATTTAGCCATAGATGAACATTTGATAAATGATCTAGATAATCCTACCGTTGATGAGTATCGACATCTCCTAATGCATTCTTGGCCAATATTTCCACCTTCATCATCCTTTTGTTCTGATTGCAGCTCTCGTCCAATGTTGAATCCTTCCCTGTAGCATTTTCCAGAATTCTCTACAGCATCAATTCACATTCTTTGATCCACTTGGCTTTCTCTTTCAAATTTTCTCCATCTTCAAATAGTGTAGGCAATCCCATATTTGTAACATCAACTAGCCCCTTTGCATCTTCTCGTAGTTCCTCATAAAGGTCCCCGTGTTTCTTTATAATTTGGTTACCTATACCAATGGCCACACTGTCAGGAACATCTCTTTCATTTAATTCTCAAAAATTTTCTTGAATCCTTCCATCAATTCTCTTGTGTTTCTGCCTTGTAACACGGTTCTTTGAGTATGCTCCTCGTAGCTTATTCAACCAAATCATTAAGTTGGACTACCTTTTTTCTAATTATTGCAGCAAGTGTGTATCATATTACCTTGTGAATATGCAGTTGAATCCTCTCAATGATCTTTTACCTGTGAGCTTTCATCATGTGCTATTAATTTAGGAGGTCCCATTGTGACTCCTAGCATGTCCTTCAAATGATCATTTTCTCTCATGATCCTTTCATTACTCATTTTTTACATTTCCTTTTCTTTGATCAACATTTGTATTTGGGCTTTATTTAGTTTTTTCACATTAATCCCAATGTCTGTAGTAGCCACATGATCTACCTCTCCAACCTTCAGAGTCATGACATGTCCAAATGATTTCTCAGTATCAATCACCACTGACTTTCTATGAGGTGGATACAAGGCCCATATCATGAGTGATCCTTCATCCAAGTTATACTTGGATCCAACATATATTTTTGTCACCCCCTCTGGACTAAGCTTGTGTGTGGCACTATTATCCTTTAAGTAGATATCAAAGACCAATGTAGAATTCAAATCCAGCCCTGGAAAGATCATAACTCCAAAATCCTCTAACATTTTCCTTCCTTTCTCGGGGGTCATATTAGTCATTTCTCTATCCACGGTTAATTTCAAATTATTTAGTAGTTGCTCCTCATTGCTTGGTGTAATATTATCAACTGTCTCCCTTATCTCCTTGCCCTTTTGCTTATACAAGAAAGATTTGAATTCTGAAGAATTCAAAAATTCATTTTCTACTACAAACGACCTATATTCCATCTCTCTGGTGTCTGTATCTTGGCTCTCTTCAACACTTGGTTCTCTAGGAGGTAGTTGTAATCTTGAGTTTTTAATTTGGAAATCCTACTGGGTAGGTCTCGTGGCATATCTTCTCCAGATTCCTCATGTCCAGAAAAAGGGAACCCTGTATCCAACAACCCTTGGTTGTATTCCTCCACCACTCTCTCTATTTCCTCTGCCTCCAAATTTCTAATCATGTCATCAAACTGATAAGGCACATGATCATATCCTCCAAACTTTATCCTTTGTTTGGAAGAATTGATATATCCCTCTGGATCAGAACCTTTTCTTGGTGGACTCTTATTCATATTATACTACATTGATTTGTCAAGGATCAAATCATATCATTCCTTTGCAAGCATAGTAAAATCACCAAAGCACAAAGTACTAAGCATAAATGCCTATTTCCCGAATGAACCAAAATTCATGAAACTAGAAAAATCCATTTGTCTTACAATTTCCAAATATGCAATCCTATGCGGGATTGTTTTAGGAAAAATGAATGGAGAATCCTCAAAACCAAACACCCTTACAATAGTAGCATCTTCCAAGTAATACCAATCTCCCCAATTGTGATCAATTGGTCCATTAAAGTCCTTATGATCTAGGGGGATCTCAAAGACCTCAAAAAATACAACAACCTCAGAATCTCCCAAAACTAGCATCAATGCATATAGCACAACGATATGATCCTAACACAACTTGAAGCATGTCAAAAGGAGTTCATTTGCTTGAGATATGCTCGGTCAAAGTTCAACAAGGGTCGAGGATTCTAGATGGTTGACCACAAAATTAACTGTTTCCAAATCAGGTGAAAGTAGCCTCAAACTAGAGAGCTCATAAAGACAAACCCAACGCAACTTGTTTCACATAAAACAGAGTTCATATGTGCGAGTTATGGCTGGTCAAAGTAATGGTCAAACATGAGAACTAGAGGTTGACCGAAAAAAGTGAAAAGTTGATCATCTCCAAATTGATCCAAAATGACACCAAGTCGTAGTGCTCGTCATGCTGATTCTGGAACTATCTTTGGTTTCAAAAACAGAATCTATATGAGCAAAATAGAGCCACTCAAAGTTTTAGTCAAATTGATGATGTTAGCATGTGACATGGCAGTTGACTGGATGGTGACGTGGAAATTGTAGGTGATGTGGAAAAAATCTCACAAAATTCATGTACACCATGCTTTATTTATGAAAAGAAAAATAAAGGGTGGAAGTTTATTCCACAAAATCCATTTAGTGGGATCAGATTTTGTGGGATCCCAACCGGATTTGGTGGGATCCAAATCTCCTAAAAATTAAAAAAAATTAACTCATAAAAAGAAGAAGAAATAACCCTCCATTTTAAAGGAAAACAACTTAAAACCAAATAAGCCCAAGATGAAATATGACAAGGGCTTGAAAAACTAATTAATTGTTTTATTAAGGGTGGTTGATTATTTTATTTTTAAAATGGGGAAGTTATTATTTTTTTATAAATGAGTTAGTGTGTTTTTTATAAGGCTTATAATTATAAAAGCTAAAGGAGGGGTTTAATTTGTTATTTTATTTATTATGGTGGTTTTTAACCCCATACGCAAAATTATGTATAAAAGGGGGGTAGGAGTGTGAGTTTTTCATTCAAAAATTCAAAGGTTCTGAGAGTTTTGTGAGCTAAGTGGTCTCTTGTGAGCAAATGGAGAGATAAAAAACTTAGTGAGTTTTTTGAGAGAATTATGAGTAGTCTCTTAGAAGAATGGGAAGAGATAAAAACTCATTGTTTCCTTTGAGAGAATTTTCTCAACTTTTTTTTAAGTCGAATGTAAAGGCTTGATGCCTATGTACTCTTGTTGTGAGAGTGAGTTGTAGTTTTATTGCTTGATAGGATTGTAAAGGTGACGAAGGAGTTAGGCATGAACATGTTGCCAAATAGATCCTAACATTACAGTGTGGAAGTGGGAAGAGCCCGAAGTGCGAGAATCTTCCTTGGAAGCAAATTTTAACTCGGTGAAAGACCATGGTGATGTAAAAAAAGTTGCATCATAATAATGGCAACGATCACACATATTTGTGGATCTGAAGACGTAGCCAAAATTTGGTGAACTTCGTTATCAAATATTTTCTCTCTTTTCTTGGTGTATGATAGTGTTAGCTTCTTTACTTTCCTACATTTTATGTCTTTATTTGCTCAATTCACAAGTAGTGTTAGTTTCAATCTTAAATTAAATATGTATCCTGGTGAATCTAACAGTTGTTAAGTGATTCATAGTAAGGATTTTACATATCACCTTAGGTATGAGGAAGTGTTTTATTTCATCAGACAATGAGTGCACACAAGGATGACCATAGAATTCATATACTGGCTTTACAAAATATTCTTCAAAATATAGGAAACTGGAATTACCAAACCTACTATCCCAAATGGTAGTCCACAATTGAATGGGTAACAATTTTCCCTCTTTATCAAACTGTGAAACCTTCAACTTTTCTGGCCAAATTCCTAACTCTTGTCTAAAGTACAATACTAGATGCATTAAAAGAGAATAATGCATAAGGTGCAAAAAAGGGGATTTATTCTTGTTTGCCATCAATGCTAAGTCAAGTTCCTTGGAGACAAATGAAGCATAGTCAAAAAAACCTAGAATTATGACATTGAATGTCAGCTGCAATTACCATGGGAAAAATGGACATATACTCAGGAACTTCCATACCCAACACTTGTCCTACCGATAAATAGGTATATCTCATATAGGGCTTGAATAAGTCCACATGGAATGGAGGCCCATCACCATCGTCAAGTGGGACAGTTTTACCATCTTGTTTAATTCTATGTAAGGGCAACCTCCAACCCTTGTAAGTGGTTTCCATTCTCCAAAACTCCTTTTCCAACTCTTCATTCATGATTTTCTCATTACACCACCCTTCCAACTTAAAAACCTCACTTATTGAAGCCTCTAATATGTATACAAAGGGTTTCCCAGATGGTCCGTATATGGCCTTAATTTTTGAGTCATAGTGGGTGGCCAACAATTTTACCAGCTCTGTATTGACAAAGACATTAGGGAAAACCATCTTTCCCAAATTTAGATGCCATGGATTACAAATTGGCTCAAAAAAATCTCTTCGGTGAAAGTGGAATCTAAACAATTCATAGCCTCTTATTGGGGTCCAAATTTCTCCTATGTGCTTGCATTTATCGTCCAATTTTTCCACTTCCACCCTCAGTTGTGTGGAGTGCCTACCTCTGGGCCCAGAGCCAAGCAATTGGTCAATTAAATCCTGATTCAACTTTCATTCAGCACCCTTTGGCTCAATTCCAAACTCAAATTTATGCTTCTTACTCTTAGGGTGACTGCTCTCACTTTGTTTTCTACCTTTCAACTTCCCTGAGTTGGTGACTTCCATATTACTCGCTTAAAATTGTAGAAATGAAAAAGTTAAAATGTAGAGGACTTACTGGTTTTGATTAAGGTCTTTCAACTAAAACAATTCTCTGGCCCTTTGTTTGTCTCCTCTTTTCCTTTGCTACCAATTCACAACAATGTTCATTTTGCAACGATTTCCTTTCAATTTATGAAATTACCTATGCTCCGTGGCTCCATTAATGTTTTAACTCTAGGCATGAATTTAACAGATTTTTGAATTCCTTACTATCACATCAAATGAATTGGTCGGCAAGACACCTTCAAACTTTGGGCGATCTATACATTAGGCCCCAACCAACGTTCATTGAATACTCTACTGATCAGGGTAACACTCTACACATCTGACTGATGTTAACATTTGTCTTGTATACATCACCAAGAGTCACCCCGACAATCATTTTGGTTCATTTGTTTCTCATGAGACTTGAATTTTAGTATTGCTAACACATTCAGTGGTTCCTTCGATGTTATAAGTCTTTTTGATAACACATCAAATGAATTGGCCGGCAAGACACCTTCAAACTTTGGGCGATCTATACATTAGGCCCCATTTAACGTTCACTAAATACTCTACTAATCAGGGTAACACTCTACACATCTGACCGATGTTAACATTTGTCTTGTATACATCACCAAGAGTCACCCTGACAATCATTTTGGTTCATTTGTTTCTTCATTGACCTGAATTTTAGTATCGCTAACACATTCAGTGGTTCCTCTGATGTTATAAGTCTCGTCGATAACACATCAAATGAACTAGTCAGAAAGACACCTTCAAACTTTGGGCGATCTATACATTAGGCCCCAACCAACATTCACTGAATACTTTGTTGATTGGGGTAACACTCTACACATCTGATCGATGTTAACATTTGTCCCGTATACATCACAAGGAGTCACCCCAACAATCATTTTGGTTCATTTGTTTCTTCATTGGCCTGAATTTTAGTATTGCTAACACATTCAGTGGTTCCTCCGATGTTATAAGTCTCACCGATAACACATCAAATGAACTGGTTGGCAAGACATCTTCAAACTTTGGGCGATCAATACATTAGGCCCCAACCAACGTTCACTGAATACTCTGTTGATTGGGTTAACACTCTACACATCTGACCAATGTTAACATTTATATCGTATACATTGCCAAGAGTCACCCCGAAAATCATTTTGGTTAATTTGTTTCTTCATTGGCCTAACTTTTAGTATCACTAACACATTCAGTGGTTCCTTTGATGTTATAAGTCTCACCGATAACACATCAAATGAACTGTTCGATAAGACACCTTCAAACTTTGGGCGATCTATACATTAGGCCCCAACCAATGTTCACTGAATACTCTGCTGATCGGGGTAACACTCTACACATCTGACCAATGTTAACATTTATCCCATATACATTGCCAAGAGTCACCCTGACAATCATTTTGGTTCATTTGTTTCTTCATTGGCTTGAATTTTAGTATCACTAGCACATTCAGTGGTTCCTTTGATGTTATAAGTCTCACTAATAACTTTTCTTTTGGTCTTGAATATGTCCCCAGAACTCCTGCCGATATCCTCTTATTAGTGTAACTTAGCTGGTCGAGTGAACATTTAGGATTTACACCGATGACAAATGTCTCACTGATATATTCCCAATGCTCCTGTCGGTGAAATAAATGATGGTCTCATCGATGAAAATTCATTAGTGAGACTTAAACGTTTAGGCCAGCATATATTTTTCATGCCGAGATGACTTCTTTAGTAATCCTAATCACTACAATAGTTTTGATGTCTCATCGATGTGCTAAAAAGTGCTTGTAACCCATAATAGGTTAGGAAGACCCATACTAGCTCATGCCAATGTGATTTTTTTGCCACAATATCTTTGATCAAAAGGATTTTCAGGAGTAGAACAAGCTGACCATGGGTAATTATATTCTGTAGGGCCAATTACATCCTTTTTTGACTCAGAATGTAGTTATTATTAAGAAATTTACATGAGAAAATCATTATAAAATTTTTGAAATTTTTTATAGTTCCAACAGATCCTTCTTCAAGTTGTATTACAATAATTTTTTGAGAACCATATCATATCCATCCCTTGCTAATACAGTGAAATCACCGAAGAAAGGAAGAGACGTGGAGATAGAGAGTCGATGGATAGGGGGGATAGGGAGGGAGAGATGGTGAGAGATAGAGAGGGGGAGATAAAGAGGGGGAGGGAGAGAAAGGGATATAGATAGGTAGAGGAGGAGAGATGGAGAAGAGGGTTTAGGGTTTAGGGAGATAGAGAGCAACAGGGAGAGATATATCAATCACCCTCCCTATATCTCTATCTATTCATCCTTATCTCTTTATCTCTCTACCTTTCTCTATCTCTTTGTCTCCCTTTCTATTTGTATGTTTCTCATTATCTCCCTCTCTCTCTATATTTTCTTCCCTATATTTATCTTTATCTCCTTAAGTGTGCAATGGGTACACTGAAGAGGTCTTAAAGGAGAATTATCATATCTTTAATCAAATGGTATACTACCTTGAGCATAACTCCCCAAGGACACATGCTATCCTTGGATTGTTGACATGAAACAACCAATCAAAATTTAGTTTCTCTTTTCCCTCTCTCTTTTCCTTTGTATCTCTTATATTTATCTCTCTCATGCTCTCTCTCTCCCTCTCCCTCTCCCTATCTATCTAAGTTCATCTCTTTCTCTCATTCTCTATCTTTTTAGTTTCTACATCTCTTCCTATTAGCTAATAGGCTACATATATTATTCTACCACCATATTGATAAGATCACAATGTGCTAAGAGTTTTGAATACCCCTTTTCAACTTCACCATCCATATTTCTTAGAAAATTTATCAATAAAAGGTATATTAGTATGCCTAGCATGTCACAAATGAGAGATAAGTTTGAAGTCATAACCATACAAGTCATTGTACCTTCCTTTGTAGGTAACATATTTTTGCACAATAATTACTATGTCTATCCAAGGATAAGGTAAACTTGTATGAAGAACTCTTACTAAATATTTAGTCTCCTCATTTTCTAGGAAATATTACTCCATAGTTTCTCTATATATTATTCTAAACTTGTACCAAACCTCTCCTTTAATTGGTAAACTAGTTTCTCTAAATATCAATTCCTTATAAAGTAATTATCAAGCTTCAAATTCTAATATCATCTTTCAAGGATTGAGAAAATTCCAAGAAAATTTCTTTGCTTGATACTCAAAATTCTCCAAAAAGAGTAAACATCCTACATTTTGGAAGATATGAACATCTTGATTGCTACACAATCCTTCAAGATAGGATATCTCTTTATTGATGATGATTCTATCCATGTCTACCTTATTCAATCCTACAAATGAGAGTGCTAAGAAAGTGTGAGAAATTAATGCTACAAATAAATATGGTTGACATGTAGGAAGCATATGATGTTTAGAATATGATGGTGACACTCATAAAATTTTACTTGGAATACTCTCATCATTAATTTATGTGTTATTATTTGCATACTATCCATCATGATTTAGAGAAGAGGGTGATATTGAGAGATAGAGGGGGATGATGAAAGACATAGAGAGATCGTGATAGAGGTAGAGAAATATATGGATAGAAAGAGATAGAGAGAGGACTGAGAGGGAGATAAAAAGAGAAATAGAGATAGAGATATAGAGTAGGAGAGATGGAGGGAAAGATGGAGTGAATGAGAGAGAAAGGGGGGAGAGGGAGTGACATAGATAGTGGGAGATATAGAGAGATAGAGATAGAGATATATGGGAATAGAAAGAGATATGGAGATATATGGGAAGAGAAAGGAAGAGAGGTGGAGATAGAGAGTTGATGGATAGGGGGGATAGGGAGGGACTAGAGATGGTGAGAGATAGAGAGGGTGAGATAGAGAGGGTGAGGGAGAGAAAGGGATATAGATATATAGAGGAGGAGAGATAGAGAAGAGGTATTAAAGGAGGATTATCGTATCTTTAATAAAATGGAATGCTACCTTGAGAATAAATCCCCAAGGACACATGCCATCCTTGGATCGTTGACATGAAACAACCAATCAAAATTTAGTTTCTCTTTCCCTCTCTCTCTTTTCCTTTGTATCTCTTATATTTCTCTCTCTCATTCTCTATCTTTTTAGTTTCTATATCTCTTTCTATTAGCTAATAGGCTACATATATTGTGATATTTGAGCTTGAAACAAATCTCATGCATGGAAACCACTATTGTGTCATTGGAAAACAAGTTTCAATTGCCATTTAATGGTAAACCAGTTGTAGTGTAATGGTAAAATCCTCTAAAATATCAGGTAAAAGCCTATGTTTACTATTATATAATAATAAATATAATTATATTATATATAATTTAATCTAATATTACTATTATATTAAATATATATTATATTAATTATATTTTTCATTGAGATAACACCAAGGAAAATATATAATATACACTTTCATGAAGAACATGAATGTCTATTATTAATCTACAAGAGTGAGCTACAAAATATAAATATAATATAGCTAATATATATTTAACTAATATATACTTAACTATATTGTACAATATTAAAACCTAGCTAAATGGTGCCATAATTTTCAATTTAATTAACATACTCTAAAACCTAACAAAACCAGGTTGTAGCTCATCAATTTGGAGAATTGAAAGGTCAATACTAGCTCCGAGGAAGAGTTTGGAGTGAAAACAAGGTCAATACCAGCATCAAGGACAAGGTTGAGGGCACTCAGGGAAAATCAACGACAAGGGACAATGAGTATTGTAAGTTTGGCACCCCCATTCTCTTTAACCTACAATTTTCATGCCTAGTTTCCAAAGATCTTCTCGTACATTGGCACCCCCAAAGGTCTAGGATTTCATCACACAACATTCATCACATGATTCTAAAGCAATTGTAGACTTAGTCCAAGTATATGCTAGGATAAGCTAGATCTAATGAATGGAAATAGAGGCATACAATTATTCTTTAATGCCTCCACCACAAACATATGCAAGGAAAGGTCTCATCCCTTCTTGGTAGTGATAACCTCCTCCACACACAACCCTTAAAAATTATGAATAGAGGAATATAATCTTTGAAGAAATCAAATTTGATTATCTCCTACCTGATGCAATTAGTCATTTTATCCTTACAATAGTTTATAGTGATTACTAGAGGCACATAGACCAATTCTTCATAATAGAAGAATTTGATCATACTTTTCCAATGATGGCATTATGAGAAAACCTTAGGTTAAATGAATAATTCCTAGATAAGTTCTTTAAATCATGTCCAACTGTATAAGAGAAGACCACTACTATGTGTACTTGGATACCATGGAGAAAGGCTCTTTGGGCTCTTTCATCAATCAAGGTATTGTTAAATTTTAACACCTAAAAGTGAGAATGAAGAATCTTTCCTAGGATGGTGGCCATCCCATTATAACTCTTAGAGTGTTTAGAGATATTTTGTTTTGAAGTACATATTGGAACATCAAATAGTTTCACCATGACTCTACCAATATACCCATCAAATTGACAAACCCTGACTTAACAACCACAAATTCACAAGAAAATTGCCCCTGTCAGCCCTAGGGCATCAATTCAATGCCAAGTTTCTTGCTTTAATAGACCCCTAAATTCAATGAACCTCTATCATACCATGTTATGCACCAATCCAATGAGTTACAGTTCCAAGATAGTGGGTGGATTGGTGGATGTCATTTCTATTTAGCCCTCAAACCCTTACATAGGAAAAATAGGGTAGTCCTTTTATTTGATTGTTTTCTCCCACAAAACAATGATCTCAGAGCATATCAAGCTTGTATGAACACATATATTTATCTACACCAATGATCTCAGAGCGTTTCAAGCTTGTATGGATCCATACAACACAAAACAACTTCAGAAAAATAGTAAAAACACATAAAATTGCTTCAAGAATGTGGTATTTGATATGAAATTTTGGTATCAACAATTGCAATGGGATGTGAATACAATATGATAGAAGTGAGATAAGAAATGCATCATTTGAAGCATCAAACCAAATTTCTTGCTATTTTTAGTCATGTAGGTGTCCAATAAACCACTTGGTGGTGTTTCCCTTCAAGTTTATTTACTTGAATGAAGAGAAAAAGTCCTTTGATTACAATTACAAAATACATTTGATGCCTTGGTTGTGTAATTGGTGTCAACCATAGTCACATTTAACACTTGTTAAAAAGTTTGGGAGTTAAAACATTAAGTAGATTTGATTTGTGATGGACACATTTGGACGGTAGTACCAATAACTTGCAATCTATCAAGACTTGATTACCTTATAACCTGTCAAATTCTAGCGATGAGATGATAGATTTATCATAATTTCACCTTGGGATCACATCACCATGAAAGAACTTCATCCAACATCCTTATGAGTGTAGGTACCACCAAATAGGTATTTTTAGATCTATCTTCCTCGACCGAGGGATATTCAGGAAGAGAAGAGGAAAGCGAGACATGTAGTAGGTCTAAAAGAGTGAGATCAACTAGAGGTCAAAAGATTAGAAGAAAATTTTGTAAACGCATGGAATTTTTTCTTGTTGAAGGGGGTCATTTTCTTATGATGATGAGAGCATAGGCAACATCAAGGTGCCTTTGAGGTTCAAACATCTATGGAAACAATGGGTACCCAAGGAACTTCCTCCAATAAACACTAATTTTTGTGTCAACGAGAGGATATATCGCATAGCACCATCGTCATTACACGTTTTGGGCTTATTTTGCATGGACAACATAAAGGTTTGTTATGAAAAAGTTATTGAATTGATGGAGTGTGTCAGACCCTATTACAGTTACAAAGATTGGATGCAGTTGGTTCGATAGACACGAAGTATGCGTAGGTATGCACTGTTAGCAAATTATATACAACTAAAAGATAAGGATCAAAATAAAGGAGTGGCTATGTATATTGAGGGAAGGCCAAAAGCATCAAGGAATATTGAAGGGTTTATAAACAGTACACAACTTGGGTCAACAAATAAGCAACCCAATTGCATATTTGAGGCGCGTGAGGGAAACCGTGTATTCGTATGTGCAATAAAATCAATAACTGTAGGTGAAGAGTTGCTAATCAATTACAATTTGAATCGCTTTGTTACAAACATAGTTACTATGGGGTGGTATGTGCTATGTAACATTTTACCCAACCTCCAATTAATTACTCCAATATACCATTTTATTCTTATGTTTTTTTCGTAAGTCTATTGGTTTCATTTCAGTAATGTTTTTTTATATTTAATTTTTGTCACAACAGAACATTGATCATACGGGGAAGGCTCCGACCCAGACCACAGATCGCGATGCATCTTCAGACACTTCTACCCAATAGGTTTACCTCATTTTAATTGTACAAATTAGATACGAGCAAAATGTTTTATTATTATATGTTGTTTTCATAAGTTCCTTGGGTTAATTTTGATAATGTTTTCAATATTTTTTCTATAGTTGGATGATTGGGGAAAGGCAACAACAGTAGAGGAGAGCATCCATAGGGAGGTGCAGTCAATATTATGTGATGATGACATCACATATTCAACAAGCCCTCTCGATATGTTAAGGAAGACCCAAAAAAATGCAATGAAGAAATCCTTAAGTTGATATTCATAGTGCCTCAAACAGATGAGATAACAGAGAGGGTTAAAATATTGATTGAGAGAGCACAAAACTTGCAAGTAAGTTGTCATGAGGTCTTTAATTATAACATAATTTCATTCATTGTTTTATATTTTGTACTCTTTTATGTCATGAACTAAAATATGTGTTGTTTTTACAGGATTATTTGCGTCCTCATGATGTTGTTGGCCATGATTAGGGTACTGCAGGTGTTTCCCGAGGAGTAGGGGTTGGTACAAGTGTCAAACCTAATCTTCTTACACATACATCACATCATCTAACCCCATCATCTGTTCCTATATTTTCGTGTCAAATTTCAGCAACACATACCATGTAGGCATTGGGGTAGTGCACCCTCTCGCAGCGAAAACATGCCAGAACATGCGTCAGGACATGCACGTGGGGATGAAGAGACCACTAGTATTGGTGATGTTTTAGCAGCATTTCCTGGATCTTCCCGTATTACTAGTACGAGAACATGTCTGGTCACATTTGTGGTGACTGAGGATTTTGTTCCCATAAAGATATAGAAGGTCCCAAGTACTTAAAAGAATTTTAATTATTACTATACATAATCCAATTGAAATTTACTTATTGATCACTCTTTTTAGACTAATGATCCCATAATCATTTTGTAGGAAATGATGTTTTTTATAAACATCTAAGTGATATTACATTGGAGCTCTTTGGGCTCACCATACGTACATGGTGGAATTCCCAAAATGAATATTTAAAAGATGAGCTCATTAACCATTTAGTTGTGTTGTTCGGTGATAAAACATTCAACTAAATGAAGGTCCTTAAGAAAGATGGTACCTATCTAAAGTATGTGAGGGACAAATATAGGTCACATTTAGAGAAGAACAAAAAGTATGAGTGTCCCCTCATGATTTCGGAGAGGGAGTGGGAGGACCTGGTTTCAGATGGAAAGAAGGTTGAAAAGAAAAAAGGAAAGACACCACTGGGCGGAGGAAGGTATGTGATACTATCAACAATGTAATTATATACTAATTACTCTTTATTTTTACATAATCTAACATATTTCAAACTTTTCATAGGCTGCCCAACATGTCAAAGGAAACAAAGGAAAGACTATAAAAACATGGGCAACACAAACTTGGCTCTGGTGGTTATATGAAATTAGCCGCATGAATTGTAAGTATCAATAAATCAAATATTACATCCAAATAATAAATTACAAACAATTTTGGTTTTATTACACCATAGAAGAAAAATTCAAGATCTTATGCAAAAATGCAGGGCTTTGAATTCAACAGAGTGCCCCTAGAAGAGGACCTTAATATTTCCTTCCAGTAAGGCTATGGAGTTGTGGCTAAATGCCTAAGAGTCTTGATTGGGAAAACACAATCTTCCACTACATCCGACACACAGGTAAATAAACTCAATAAAGTTTATTTAAAATTGAATACTTATGTAATCTATTCAATATTAATTTCTACCATAAAGTAATTATGTGCCTATTTGTTTTAAATAGACAAGCAATGATAATACTGCACATGACATTGGAATGCAGCCTAGTGAGGGTGGAGCACAACCCGCAGATGAAGGTCATGGTGTGCATCCCGGTACTGGATGTATTCATGTGCTATACAAAATGTTGTATGGATTAATACAATTAAACATCTATAATTGCAATTGGTGTATTAATTAATGTGACCTTTCGTGTTTCAACTTTAGAGCATGTAGAGCATGATCAACATGTTGAGCATGATCGGGCTAGAGAAGATCAAGAACATGATGTGGCCCCATCAGGTAAAGAGGACCACTATAATGTTCTTTTAAACATATTTAATTGCAATTGGTGTATTAATTAATGTAACCTTTTGTGTTTCAACTCCATATCAAGATTTAGAGGGTGTTCAACATGTTGAGCATGAGGCTATAAGAGAAGATCATGAACATGATGTGGCCTCATCAGGTAAAGAGAACCACTCTAATGTTCTTTTAATTAATGAAATACTTGTAACAATAATAATAAAACATATCAATTTAATATTTCTTTGTTATTTTAGTAGACCCCCCCTTGCAGCGGTGTCCACATCATGAGTACATGACTAGGTGTACATTAAGATCACAAGCAGAGGGCAGAACAACTAATGGATGAATGAATGATTAATGTTATATGATCGGGTATGGGGAATTGAGAGTGATGTGAGGGTGGGGGGAGGGGCCAAATGAGCTTCCACCGTCACGTGGCTGGCCCGAGAAGTAGAGAATATTAAACTATTCTCGAAACAAAGAAAAACTCAATAAGGTAATGAACTTTTGAATATAAGAAATGCATCATTTGAAGCATCAAACCAATATGCAAAGATGAAAGAAAGTGCTAAATTTTCACCATGGTGGCAGAAAAATGATTCTTTATTCCCTGATGCCTTCATTTTCCAAGCCAATTTCTCCTGCTTTGCATAGCTTTTCCGTGTTTGTGGATGTGATATGACTCCTACACAAAA
This sequence comes from Sequoia sempervirens, assembly GCA_007258455.2. Taxonomy (NCBI): domain Eukaryota; kingdom Viridiplantae; phylum Streptophyta; class Pinopsida; order Cupressales; family Cupressaceae; genus Sequoia; species Sequoia sempervirens. The sequence continues at coordinate 7,388 of VDFB02092080.1, read as the reverse complement.
ACATGTACCAGTTCACGACTTTCAATCCAACTACATCCAAGTATCTTTTTAATTACTCTATCTTTCATCAATCTATTTACTATTTGAACCTTGTACTGATGTTTTAGATGAAGAACCCATTATTGTGAAATGTGCCTCCAGTTGAGTAAAGTGAATCCATGCTCTGTATCATAATTTGAAGTTGTTTCCATTCCAATGTTCTGAGTTTAGTTTGTTTGTATGGATTGCTATGAATACCACATTGTGTTGTGTGTGTATTTGGTTTCAAAACTTTGTTTCTTTTGTTTTTAGTGGTGACATAACTCTAAAATTTAACTTTTGTGCATAACAGGTTAGTGGAAAAATTGATATCTTTGAAGGGTTTAGAGGCTTGATTGAGAGAGATACATGGATATTTGGATCTTTTTGTTGATGGGAGGCTTCCACTTAACCATGAAATTTTTTTCATATGTTTTGTATTGATTTTCAGGAGCTTGAAGAAGAGGGGAAGCACCCACCTGACCTCCCAAACCTTAAGAGGAGAATAAAAGAGGGTAATGTTTTAATTTTGATTGTTGCTACATTTTTTTCAATATTACAAGGCATCACTTGTTTCATCTATTTGGACTATGTTTGATAGTGTTCATTAATGATACATATTGATCCTATCTCTATCAGTTGTTAGAATGCTATCCAATTTCAAAGATTTAAGGAAAAAAGGGTCTACTCCAAAGGACTATACTGAGTGGCTTGTTGCAGATTTGTCTATATATTATGGCTACAATGACTATTTGATCCAGACCTTCCTCGAGGTTGAAGCCTGAAGTTTTGGAATTTTGTTATTATTATCTATTCCAGTGCTTTGTTTGATTGCCATTTTAGCACTTTATTTGCAGCTTAGTGAATTTTAGAATAAGGTTAAATGAGGTGATATTGTGCTAAATGACTGTAAATTGTGGTCTCCAAACTTTAGATGTTCCTTGGTGTTGAAGTAGTAGAACTTATTGAAGCAAATGAAGCTCCTCTACCTACAGGCCTCTAGACCAACACTTTAAAGGTCAATAGCTAGAATAGCCAATTTACAGTTGAATAAAATACGTATTGCTCACCCGAGTAACCAAGCATCTGTTTTTGGATGTTATTTTCCTACATTGATTTTCCTAAAACAAACACAAGAAGCATGCGTGAAAAATATACCAATTTTCCTAAAAAAAATGCAGGGACTATTCACAATAGATATCATGATGTGCATAAAAAAAATGCAGGAAGTACCCCCAAGAGATGCATTGATAAATGCAAAAAACACACCATGACCCTAAGCACCTATAGGTACTGCTATAGCAAAGTGGAACACAAAATCTTACTTCATACCAACCTCATTGCTCTATGATACAAATATATATTTAGGAGATCGTGATAGAGGTAGAGAAATATATGGATAGAAAGAGATAGAGAGAGGACTGAGAGGGATAGAAAGATGTCTTCGTATTGCTGCAATATATTTTTGATCCTTTCTTGCTGCAATGGGGTTGGCATATTTGTGAGCACTATTATTGTGTGTACTTTCTTGTGTAGGTACATTTGTGGATTGTCAGAAGCACAAATTTCTGTGTTGGCAATGATCCTGTAACATTTCTTAGTAGAGACCAAAGCTAGTTTGGCTTGTGATGTTAACTCAAGGAGGTTAAGTTTCCACTTGTCATTATGTATTGTCCATTTTTGTGCCTTAAAATGGTAAATTCCATCATAATCATACACTCATGGTTGTCCAATATAAACAAATTATATCTTCTTATGTATAATTTTAGTTATCTCCTCTCGATTTTAAATAAGTAATATTATTTTTCAATAAAATTTTAACCAATAGATGTGTCTGGAAAAAATCATAGACTCCTATGTCTGCCTTGAAAGAGCTCATTGATGGAGAGAAAATGCCACAAAAGACTCTCACTGACAAGTAGCAAGTATATGATTCTAACCTTCTAGAGGAGTATCTATCTCTTTTATTTGTATTTCCAATTATATCACCTTTTTTCTTAGGAACATTATATTATAAAGCTCTGGTGATTTTTTTATTCCCTTACACTACATTTTTTGTTATTTTAGTTTCAGGAAAATCAAGATGCATTGATCAAGTGTATCACAGAAGATGTTGGCTTTAGTAATGGAAGACCTATATTTGCATGTATCATCTATAAGTCACTTCTCCAATGCCGTTCATTTGAAGTTGAAAGAGCAAGTGTTTTTTATTGTATCATTCAAAGGATTGGTTCAGGAATTGAGGTATCATTGATTCTGCATTTCCCTAGTTCTGAGTAGTTTATGTAAATTGTCCCTACAAAATATAACAATTTAGTCAAAATTTTATAATGATTTACTCATGTAAATTTCTCAATAATAACTACATTTTGAGTCAGAAAAGGATGTAATTGGCCCTACAAAATATAATTACCCACAGTCACCTCATTGTACTCCTTAAAATCCTTCTGATCAAACATATTGTGGCAAAAAAATCACATTGGCATGAGCTGGTATGGGTCTTCCCGACCTATTATGGGTTACAAGCACTTTTTAGCACATCGATGAGACATCAAAACTGTTGTAGTGATTAGGATTACTAAAGAATACATATTAGGGAGATTGTCTTACGGTCTCATCGATGAAGATAATTTATTGACAAGACAAGTCATCTCAACATAAAAAATATATGTTGGCCCGAATGTTTAAGTCTTACCGATGAAGTTTCATCGGCAAGACCATCATTTCTTTCACCAACAGGAGCACTAGGAATATATCAGCAAGACATAGTGGGTCAGGTAAACATTCAAAACTTACCCCGATGGTATAAGTCTCACCGATATACTTCCTCGTGCTTTGTCAATGAGACCACAAGTCAATCCTCCCGATAAATCTTAAAAAAAAAAAAAATTGCAATGTTTTGTCAAAATTTTGACGAGCCAGTCCAATGAAAAAAAAAGGTCTGATGTGGTTGCTATAGCTCCGACACAATTCTGATCTCATTCCGATGGAGAGATCATCGAACAAAGGATGCATGTTTTTCAGAATATCAGGGAGATTGTCTTATGGTCTCATCGATGAAGAGAATCTATCGGCAAGACAAGTCATCTCGACATGAAAAATATATTTTGGCCCGAACGTTTAAGTCTCACCGATGAAGTTTCATCAGCGAGACCATCATTTCTTTCACCAACAAGAGAACTGGTAATATATCAGTGAGACATAGTGGGTCAAGTAAACATTTAGAAGTTACCCTGATGGTATAAGTCTCGCTGATATACTTCCTTATGCTTTGTCGATGAGACCACAAGTCAGTCCTCCCAATGGTGAGATTTTCAAACAAATGAAAAATGTTTTTTGGACTTTCCATGAAACTTGGTCGCAATTCCAACAACCTTCTCATGCTATTCCAAGAATTTTGCAGAGGCATGCTACGTGTGTTATGGCTATTGTTCGTCGCTAGATCATTGCACTTTTTATTGATATTCTGACAAACACCAGGCCTATTTTTTGTGGTGACAATTGACAAAGTTTAGTCATGATTTCAATGTTTTAAAGCTCATCTGGATACTGACAAAAAATTAGCAACAAAATTTTTCAAGTGATTCATCAAAATTCCAACAATAGTTTGTTGACAATTTAACAAACTTTCATCGGAAAGTGGAGTCAAATACAGTAGTGTGGTAGATGCATGTGCCAAGAGGTTCAACAAGGAAATAGGAATTATAATTGGCAACAAAATAAGGGTTACTATCAATGCGGCAACCATCTAGGATATGCTATGTATCCCTAAAAACTGGGGTGTCGAGAGCTTCAACAAAGAAATGATGGAAGAGTTTTGCAACACCAAAACTAGACAATTGGATTTTATAAAAGATGAAACCAAGGAAAAACTGGTTGGAAGCCCACTCCTCCCTCTGCCACATGGGAAATTCAAAATGGATCTTCAAGCCATTTTTACAATGTTGGCCCTTATCTACGACTACGATGATGATAGAAAGGTTTATCCTTTTTAGATGGGCATGGCCTTTATGCTCAAGAGGGAAAAGAGCCATAAATATTATGATTTTGTAGAAGTAACAGCTGACAAGATGTTGGAACAGTTGAGGAATTATGACACTAAATGCAAGTTCAAGTGCTCTTCTTTTCTAGTGCATTTGATTTTACATTAAAACTCTAAGTTCCTTGAGAAGTATTTATCATTGTTTTGGTTTGATGTAAAAGGGTCAACCAACCAATTTCTGTTTGGACCCATGTGCTTTCAAAGACATCAGATTATTACTGGTTTGTGGATTATTTTATGAGGCTAGAACTTCTAGACTTGTCCCTGCGCCCTTCAGGGCATTTCTCTCATGGAGTCTTGCAATGGATGAGAGGCTCACATACCCTGGTTGATTATTTTCTAGGAGATGAATTCATATTCATCAAATTTCATGGTTTTATTAAAGAGCCTTTTAGGCTCCCTAAATTTGTAACAAATAGGGTTTTTTCTTTGGAGGCATACCAACAGTTAACTATTGCTGACAACACCTATGGCGCTAGAAGACACAAAATAGGGCTTTACCTGACTCCCTTTTCCATCACCAATAGCCAGGTAAGACTGATAAAGATGAATCCATAGGAGGTGCTCATGGATAAACTGGAACATTTGGGCTTGTTTCTCATTTGTGATGCATGGAACTACAACCTGATAAGGCATCTCCCAACTGCGAGGCATGACAGTCGGGATTATTTTGAATCAAGAAAGAACCTGACCGAAGAGAGGCCAAAATTGTACATCAACTTACCCAACATACCATTTGATTGGCCACCATGGCTTGAATTTTATATCAAGACAATAGAGTATTATCCGAGCCTTCTGATGGGAAAGTCTCTAAGTACACAATTGAAGTGCTTAGGGTGGTCGGAAAGAAAGAAGGCAGATTTATGGAGGTTCCAAAAGGAAGTGAAGAACCTCCATGCCATGTATGGGAAACTCCAGCCACATGATGAAAAGATTGATGAAATTTATGATAAAGAGGCTCACACTGAGGATAGTAACCTTGAGACCGATCAAGAGATTGAACAAGGAGAGCTTTTATTCTACACTTCTAAGCCGTAGGAACTCGATAAAGGAAAGGGGGAGAAATGAAGGGACCCATAGGTCACATCCTCCATTGGAACTCAAGTAAAAGGAAAGAGAACCTGATGGTCCCCTAAGAGGTCCATTGTAGCTATAGAAGGCCAAGTTTCGGTGGGATTGGCCACCAAGAAATATAAACATTCTGGTTCCACTCATGCAAACAGGAGATGAATCTAGGACCTAGGTGGACCCAATACACCTACCAGAGGAGAAGAAGAAGTGGAGTTCGCTCCACCAGGATATTTAGCTTTAGCGGCTTAGATAATTTTTTCTCCCCCTCTTCTTTCTTTCTTTGCATCTTTGGTCGTTCCTCCGTCCCCGTTTGTGGAAAAGAGTCCTCCATCCATAGATTCTAACCTTTTTGTTCTCAATGATCCCTTGGCCATATTCAACAATGAACCTCATGAGGAAACCCTGCACATTGAGTGAGCATCATCTGCATCGGCCACAATTGATTCTTTAATCACCCTGTCAAGGGCCCCCATTGAAAAAGTTGAAGCATCCATGTTGCCAATTTCATCAACTCCATTTGCTTCTAGGAAAATGTGACTTTTTCTACCTACTCCCCTTTTCACTCCAATGGGTGTTCCTCCTCAATAGTCTCCATAGGGTATCCCATCATTTTCAATTATAATGCTCCCCTTCACCTCTCTGCAATCTCATATAGTCGAGGATTGTCCATCCGTCACTCTTTTTAGTCTCCCCCTAGGTGCTTCCATTGTTTCACAGAGAATCAACACCTCACAGAGTCTCTTAGGTCATTTTGATGCGATGAAGTAGGCCTGACATGCTAGAAAATAGAAGTAGCAGATGAAAGCCGTAGCACAACCAACTACTAAGAATATTGAGGCTTGTTTCAATGAAGAGAAAAATTCCTTGTTCATTGATATCATGAAGCTGGTAGTATCCAAACCAGAGGGAGGAATGCATATGGAAGATTACAACATCATAGCTATGGGCTTGGATTTAAATAAAATTCACCCATGCGACAAAGTGGTTTTGGCCAAGGACACCCAGAAAGTGGTCTATACTAACTATGAAAAGTTGGACAAGAATTAAAGAAGTGTGAGGCAGAGTTGGTAAATGTAAAAGACATAGTGAGCAGACTGCAAGCGGAAATCAAGGGCAGAGAGGTGGAAATGGCTCACATAAGGAAAATATAGGATCAATAGGGAGAAGCGACTAAGTGCTTGAAGAGGCTCAAAACAAATAAATTCGGCTTTGTGCCAAGCTATAAAAGTTAAGGGTTGAGCTTGTTGGTGAATGATAGACATATGAAGAATACCAACATATTCAGGAGAACATGTAGAAAGAATTGGACAGTGTCTGATCTTAGGTTTCTGACAATCTAAGAAAAGCCTAGGTAGAAATAGAAAGGGAAAAGCAAGTAGGAGATCGAGTCCATTTTGCAAACTCGCAATCAAGAGGTCAGAAGGATGAACTCAAAACTAACAAATGCCCTCCAGGAGAAGAACCTGATGGAGGAAAATATGAAGGTGAAAGAATCTCAATTCCATCAAGAATTAGTTGTCACGCAAGGATCCAAGATCCTCTCGATATTGAAAAGACTGATATCTACACATTGGGAAAGGGTCATAGTTGTAGTTTTTGCTCTAAAGATCATCTTGCATTTTTTGAGGGATGCCCAATAATTAGACAAGAAGGTTGGCCTAGTGGCTAACCAAATTTTGTGAATTTATGTCCCCTGGTTCGTGGAATAAAAAAAATGATTTCTAAGTTATGCAAAGCTACTCAAGAAGCTTTAAGAAGCACAAATATTTTGGATCGAAGGGCCGCCTCAAGAAAAGAAAGTGAATTTTTAAATTGCTACAAGGTTGTGGTAAACAGCAAAGAACACCGGGTAGTGTTGAATAGAAAGGTTAGTGAGATAAAAAAGGATTTTAGTGTTTGCTTAATTTCAGATTTCCTGCCCTTTTCTCACCAGATGGAGGAGTGCTATCAATCGAGCAGGTCATAGATGCAACCAGACAAAAGGTCTGAACTTCTACAAAACTCCTAATTACAAGCTCATCACCCATTGTTGATGAAATCAAGAAGGAAATTCTTCCCCTTTTGCAACTTTATTATAACATTGGGGTTGTTTCTATTGGAGTTAAAATGACACTGAGAGGGGGGGGGTGAATCAGTGTCTTAACAATATGACCAATTTTTCAAATATTCAAACACACAGCTCAGATTTGATCTCAATATCACTTTGATTAAAGCATTCATAAGTTGAATGTAATCATTCATAAACATAATTGAGAAA